>LT649902.1:0-11763 GCA_900128395.1 Stramenopiles sp. TOSAG23-2
AATAAAAATTATTCGAAAACTGAAAATTTAATTATTTAAGTGTTATAAATTTTAAAATCGGCAGATGGAGATAGAGCATTTGAAGCGTTTGAACACCCCCCACCCCCACTACCCGACCACCCGACATAAAACGGAGCAGGCTATATTACATGTAATAACATACGGTATTATAGGAATGTTTTGAGATACATCATTTATTAGTAACTAACGGTCTTCGATGAAAAATAAAATAAAACTCCTTAAAACTGAAACACACTTAAGCTACACCTTCACTTCACGTACTGTAACTTTCTGCTATACCAGGTATAAGCTGAGAGAGGTTCAACGACAACATTTTTAAAAAAAAAAAATTATACATGTTTTGTATTTTTGTTTTTACTGGTACACATTACCTGGTATTATTATTACTAGTATTATTTATAAAATAGTTTTAATACAATACATGTGGTAGAAATGTTATAAAATTGTAAACAGAGACAGAAGGTAATATATATATATATTTAAAGGTTGTAAAGCAGAAAGAACAAATATAAAAAATGGAAGAACCTAAAATCAATACGAATGGATTTTTATTGGCATCGTTTGGTGATTTGTCCACCTTGTCATCATTAGTAGATGCAGAAGGTTTTGACGTAAATTCTACGGATGGTAACGGTAGAAATGCATTGCATTTAGCATCAAGAGCTGGGCATGAGAATTGTATAACGTATTTAATTGAGAAAGGTGTAGATACAAATGTAGTCGATAGGGAAGGTTTGACACCATTAATGCATGCAACTAATGCTGGTAATGATGCACAAGATAATGCCGGTAATACAGCATTGCATTTGGCCTCCTTATGTGGATTTCATTTAATATGTAAAACGTTAATTGATGCAAATGCTGATAGTGGGATGACAAATGGTGCTGGAAAAGCCCCAAAAGATTTATGTATGAATGATGATACAGCGGCTGTATTTGCTGCTTAAGATTAAAAAGGAAAAAACTGTGGAGGATTTTATTTGTTTAAATAAATAAATTAAACGAAAGTTTTATATCGTTCTAGTCAAAAATTAAACACGTTTTTTTAATAAAAAAATACTCGTAAAATATTATCATATAACACACAATATATTATTTATATATAAAATGATGGTTAAAATCTTTTAAAAGTTAATATTTAAATAATTTTTACTTTCCCGTGCTAGCCCTAAGGCTAGGTAATATGCTCAATACTCAATCCCAAGGGAATAATATTCTATCCTAATTTAGTAAAGCTCTAATACACCTCTGCAAACTAATACACACACATTTATTATCATTATATACATATGAGTAAGAGAAAAACACATATATCAGGAGAGTAAGAGAAAAACACATATATCAGGAGAGCATTTTAATAAAATCTCCAATCGCCCTATAAAATTTTAAATCCATACCATATTTTTTTAATTTATTCTCAACACTGGCTTTTTTCATTTCCAAGAAACCATTTTTTATCAGCTAAAATAACAGATGCATCCATTTGTTTTTTCCTATGTTCTGATGTAGGATCATTCAACGTACCAAGTCCTTCACAGAACCAATACGTGCGTAATAATCTGTTTTTTTCTTCCACATTCTCAATTAACTTAAAATCATTCTTTTCATAAAATCGTATTGCCCAATCACCTTTCATCCACGTACCAATTAAAATTGGTCTTTCATTTTGATAAAATATACAATATGCTAATAATTTACGTCCAATTCCTTGACCTTGATAAGCAGTTTTTGTATATGCATGTCGAATCAAGATGACATCGGGTGAATTTGGATCTTCCACTTCTCGTGGTTGTATTCCCATAACTCCTAAAATTTCATTATTATTTAAAACATTTTCAGCTACAAAAAAAGTAATCCCAGCATTTTCAATATCATTTTTCAATTCATCCTCTGGCATATATGGTTCCGTGTATTCATCTACAACGCTTTTGTATGCAATAGAAGCATCATTTATAACTTGAAGAATATCTTGGAAATCTTTTGTAGTTGATTTTCTTATTTTTATCTCAATCGATGGTGATTCTTTTCGATTTTCATCTCCATTATTATTATTATCATTATTACTACTACTATTAATACTACTATTATTATTATTATTATTATTATTATCTCCATTTTTTTTAGGTATATCGCAAACAATTGGTTTTTGAGATGCCATATAACTATAATTACATGAACTTGCATTAATAAATGTTGTTGTACCATTTGTTGTTGTCCCATAATCTTCATGTATATGACCAAATATATGTATTATTGGTTTCACACGTTTTTGTACATGGCGTAATAAATCAAAGCAACCAGCTCGAAAGCCATTTTTGCATTTATCTCCATGTCCTAATGGTGGTCCATGTGTTATTAATATATCAGTATCATCTGGTATTTTAACCCAATGGTCATCACATTTTTTACCACGTGTTAAATTGAATGCCCAATTGCAAAATTCAGGTTGATATGGTGATCCAAAAAATTTATAACCTTCAATTTCAACAGTATCTTCTTCCAAATATATTAAATTTTTACAAGAACGTATAATCTCAATGCCTTTATCGCCTACATTCCTACGACGTAACCCTAATCCTCTCCAACTATTATCGTTACGATACCATTCTGGGTCTAACGTTAAGTCATGATTGCCTGCGATAACAATTTTATATTGAAAAGGCAATGTACTAAACCAATTACAAAAGTCTTTAATTTGTTTGATTTCACCCGTATTTGTAAAATCACCAGCATGAATGATAATATCGCCATCTGGCAACATATTATTTTCTGTTAACTTTCGATGTTTACCATGAGTATCTGAGATTGTTACAATTCTTAAATGATTATTTGGGCATTTGGTTTCACCAATTTGAAATTCTGTACGTTTAAAAAAATCTTCTCCAAAATGTGCTCGAAGTTTTCCATAAGCATTTATATGGTCTTTTGACCAATTATAATCTTGTTGAAAATTATACAATCTATTTAATGCCTTTTCATCTCTTGGTACTTCTGGTTTTAAATCCATGGTCCAGGAGCTCATGTTGGTATAGCAGAGATGATAATACTAGTATCGTGATGCCGTATGTGTTTTTGTTGCATTACTTTTACATTTTATTTTTTTGATCTTTCTATAGTGTATCTTTTTGCATGCCTGTGTGGGGCTTTGCTTGGTTGCCTTTTGTGCATATATGCAAATATGCCAGTGTATGCACATGATTTTTTATGTTGATGACCTCCGCTCGCAGTGCTACCCCTTCTTTAAAACGTGTCAAAACTGTACAAACAGTGTCAAAACTGTACTTTTAAAGATGTTCACTATGGGGAAAATATTCATCATTTTTCTGTGTTTTCGGATATTTTCTATTTTTCCCAAAATATATGAAAAATAAAATTGGCATTTTAGAAAATGATATATATACATATTTCCCATAGTGAATATTGTTATTTTGTTAGTGCACAGTTTTGACACGGTTTAGTAAATTTAGAGGATGGGTGATAAAAGTGGTACGTAAGTGCTACACAATAATTATTCTGTACCCAGAGGTACGGGCCTTTTAAATTTTAAAAAGAAAGAAGAACCACAAATGTGTATAGATCTAATATATATGGTGGTATGAATACAACATATCCCCATATTATTGATACATACCTTTTAAAGACAAAGAACAACCGAACAACCAACAAGACGAAAACAATAATGAGCAAATCAACAAAAGTAGAAGGAAGAAAAAAACGCTTGTTTTCATTGCGTTTGAAAATGAATGCATGTAGAAAAGCAAACCGTGAAGCAGTTATTAATGAAGCAAAATTATTGCAAGATAAAAATGTAAATAGAAGAAAACGACAGGAGGATTATGAATATTTAGTCAAAACATGGAAAGATGCTATGGATCATGTTGGTATAAAGGATGATGAATCCTATTTAGTCGAACCTGCATTTGAAGCACATCGTAAACTCAGTAAAAAAAAAATAAAAGCAGCTAAAGCAAATAATAATTTTGGTTGGAACCAATTTAATGCAGATGCTATGTATAAAGGACATGAAAAACGTGTAAAAGCAGCATTTTCCAAACGTAGAAAATCAAATAATGGTAATGCTATTTCAAGTAGTGGTTTAGATCGTATGGCTGAAGAAGTTAAAGAAAGGAAAGCAATACGAGCGAATTTCAGTCGTAGACGACAACAATATGACGAAGAAGATGTTAATTATATTAATGAACGTAATCGAGGTTTTAATAAAAAATTAGATAGAGCATATAATCAATATACAGTAGAAACAAGGCAAAATTTAGAACGTGGAACAGCATTGTAATTTTTTGCCATTGCAGAAAATATATAATATATAACGAACTCGGTAAAATATAAAAAAGGCAAATATACATATATACATGCACAAAGAGAGAATTAAATGTAAAAATATGTATATATATATATGTATTATATATATATATATAATATCTAGAAAGTTGATTACTACGCTCGTACTCTCTTCGTAACTTTTGTATACGATCGTATATTACACACGCACACACACGTTCAATGACAGCAGGAAAAAAAAAATATCGTTTTTTACAACTTTGAGTTTGCTGTAAATGCTGGTATTAATAATTCACTTACTACAGGTTTTGGATTTGGAAATGTAATAAATGTTTTCATCGTATCTTCAACTTCTTCCCATAAATAAGGAACTGCATCTTCATCTCCTGACATACATTTACAACAATATTTCCACCATTCTTTATTTTCATTTATATATTCATCAAAACTATAACGACGTCGTATATTTCGATGCACTTCAATTTTATGATAATCAAATCGTTCTCTTAACTCTGGAACTTCATGAATTATATTAGAAATGGAAAGACCCATTGAAATACCAAAACTACGACCTAATGGTACTTTTGCAATATGTTTTCCTGCAATTAACTCTTTCAATTTATCTGGATTGGCTTGAAAATATGAAAATATTTCCGTTTGAAAGGCTGCGAAATATGGTGCGCTTGCTAATAATGTTGGAGAATTGTCTCGGGTCTTTACATCAAAGCCTTGTTCATATAAATTTTTAATTTCTGATTTTGTAGGCGTTGGACGTTCTGCTTTCATTAACCATGCACGATTGCCTAAAAAACTTGGTTCGTACATATGATCATGTGGCAACACGTCTTGTAGCCAATTTGCATCTTGTTTAAATCCTAGATTTTTCATTATAATATCACCATGAATCTTTTCTCCATCTTTTGTTAAAAGATGATCTCTTCCACATTTCTCAATATCACCACGAATAACTGTAATTTTACCAAGAGCATATCCAACAAAAAAAGCATCTGACATAGTCGGTAAGGTTTTTCGATCTCGCTCCGATTCACTACCAAATATTTGCAACAAATTGGTTCCACCCTCTTCTTGGAATTTTCTCAATTCATCTGGTAATGCTTCTTCCGCATGACATTTTTCATACCCAGTTAAGAAAATCCGTCGTAATGAATTTAATTCATTTAATGTTTTCACTATTCGAAATGGTCTTTGTAATATTTTACCAACAAAATTTAATCCTGTGGAAATATTTTGTCCAAACGTAGTATTTTTACGTCTCTCCGTTGCTTCTTTTACTGTCATTGTTTTTGATTCCATTGCCCAATTCATGTACGCAAAAATTTTAGGCAATATAATATTTCGACTTCTTACAACAAATGTTACATGGGATGCACCACGAAATAGACATTCGCGTGCATTTTCAATTGCAAATGCACCCATTCCAACGATAAGTACATGTTTACCTTTCACCTTTAATTTATCTGGTTCACCTTTCAGTCCATAAATAATTGGTCCATTAAAATGTTCTTCGCCAATATATGTTTCGCGTACTGGTTCTCTTAATCCACCACTGGAAAATATGACATGATCGGCTTCTGTTATTTTTGTTTGTACATCGCCATTTACTTGTTTCGTGTCATAATGAATAAAAACTTTATCATCAATATTATCAACCTTTGTACAAGTGGAATTGACATATATTTTATTCTCTCCATTTCGTAATAATTGATTTACAATTTCATTTAAATTTTCCAATACTTCTTCTTGTTGTGTGAAATCTGTTGCTATTTTTCCAGGTATCAGCCTGTAGCCAGGTTCTAATATTTGTACACGACTACCTTTGTTTGCAGCGGTGAACCATACACCACCAATATTACTTTCTTTTTCAATTATAGTTACCGTCGCACCTCGTTTCGAGACTAAATATGCACTATGCAACCCCATTACACCAGCACCTACATAGCAGATATGCATACCAGTTAAGTCTTCAACATTTGGTAAGGATTCTTTTGTATTAAACATTCCTTTTGAGGAGGAAGTAGGCATTCTTATATATATATATATAGACGATGTAATAATGTTTGCTATATTTCAATATTAGTTTGTTCTTTTTTCTGTGGATTCTTCTATTCTTTTCTATAACCTATAATGTTTCCATCTTTTTAATTTGTGTGTAAGTTTGTAAGTTTGTGTTTGTTTAATTTAGACAGTTAGACACAGATAGAAGACGAGCACACGGCCGGCACAATGATGTGCCAATAAATAAAAAAAAGCAGCAGCTTTTTCACCGATCATCCAGCAGCATCACATCATCGAATTCGATTTCTTTTAAAGAGACCCTTAATAAAGTGCGAAGTCTTCTTGTACTGTAGCGTTTTGTGTATAGGCTCAGTGGTGGCCTGTGAGACTACACTATCTGGTTGAACGTGTTATTTTAAGGTTTTAAATTATATCCTTTTTTCCAGTGCTATTTAGATATAGCTAGAATATAGTAGCCTGTGGGTAGCTTAAGCCTTAAGCTCTAGTCCAAACAAAAAATCAAGAGTCCATCCAACCTTATCAATTTATACTGTATTAGATATTTTTTAAAATTAAAAATATTAAAAAATATATTACTTCGTATGCATTATATATATATAATACACTAACACTCCCTCATCGATAATGTCAAAGTGCTCTTCACATTTAATTTTTCTCTCTAGAGATATTATATCATCACATATCATACCAAATATATTTTTAAATAAATATATCTCTGCTCTCAAGAATTTATTTCCATTATTTTATTTTATAAAAAAAACAACAACATATTTTCAAAATAAATTCTATCATAGACTTCAAATTTCATTCTTCCACGCGTTAGTATATACATTCGAACGAGATATTAGCTATTTTTTTATAATTTTTAAGAAGACGTTACTTCATCAAAAACTTCTAATAATGTCTCCGCATCTTGCGCACCACTTAAAGAAAATTTTTCATCGATTATAAACATTGGAACACCTCTACAACCACGGCCATACATTTGTAATTCATTTATTGTTTCTTGTCGATACAAGTGTTTATCTTGTACAATTTTTGATGCATCAATACCAGCGCGTTTACCACATTCAAGCAATACTTCTGCTTCACCTAAACTTTTTTCCTCCTCAAAATACGCTTTAAATAACGATTCTACAACTTTATCTTGTAATTCACTACCACCTTCTTCTCTTGCTTGATATATTAACCTATGTGAATCAAGCGTATTACCAACATAACCACCATATGAAAAGTTAATATTATGCTTTTTACCAACTGATTCCATTCTTGGTACCATTGCAGCTACACGATCTGCTCCAAACTTTTTTTTATACATATCCAATTTATTGACACCTTTACCTTCAGGTGCTTGTGCATTAAGTTGAAATGGCCTCCATCTTATATCAAAATCTAACGTTGGCATTTTCGTTTTTGCAATGTCAATTGCTTCTTCTAAACGTCGTTTACCGACAAAACACCATGGTCACACTGTATCTGATACAATGTCAATAAGTACTTTTCGTTGTTTCGTTGCAATTGCTGACATGGTTATTGTTTTGTTTGTTGTGTAGTTAATTAGTTAGTTAGCTATTGTTATATATATAATATATTTATCTTCTTATTTCTTTAGTTATTATATATAAATATTTATTTTTATAAAAATGCATGCTCAATAATTTCCATCCAAGAAAAAAATAAGGCATGAAAAAATTTTTTATTTTGGTAAGATCTAGAAAGAATGTTTGATAGTGATATACGGGTAAATTGTACTTAAAGTATATGAAATTAGTTATTTGGCGATTTACTCTCAGGAAAGGAAGTAAATAAGTAAGTATATTTGTACACCCTCACACTAACACATTTTATTATATTACAATAAACTTCCATCTTCCCAATTATCCATTGTCCATCCAAATTTATTTAAAATGTTTTCTTTTTGCGCGATGGTAATTCGATTTTTCAATATAAATTCACGTACATTCTTTTTATCAGTTGGTAACAACATGGAACTAGTCGTCTTTTCATTATAAGTTGCAATTGCTTTTTCAATCATACTTTCCAATTTATATAATTTATCAACAATATTTGAATGGATTTCTTTTTCATGTTTATGTCTACGTTCCCTACGCAAACCTTGTATTAATTCAACATATAATGCATGTAAAACAGCACTTTCAATTTCTTTATCTTCATGCATTACATTTGCTAAATGATCCGTATTCCATTTAACAATAGTTGAATCTGTTGCGGCTACAATACGATTTGGGTATGCTTTTAATCTGACTGTATTATCAACCAATGCGGTGCCACCAATAACACATCCATTGCATCCATCTCCCCGATAGGTATATAAAATTTCTTTGCTCAATGGATCCTCCGCTGCTGCTTCCCCTTTATGTATTAAAATTACATCATTTAATGGATTGTTTGGTTCTACAATGGTTTGGCCCTTTTCAATATATTGAAATGTACAACCTTCACTATCAACTAATTTTTTAAATTGACGAGGGTCAACACCCCAATCTTTAAAATGTGCAGTATACAATAACATTTCATCATGTGTGTAAGTTATTTTTTCGCTACGTTCTAAATATAATTGGTATAACTGGTATACATTAACACCTGCAAATACTAATCCCCATAAAACAGCATTTATTTGTTTAGGTTTTCTTGTTAAATTATATGTTATTCCACATGCACTCCCAACAACTGATAATGAACGTAAATACATAACATCAGTCATCATAAAACCTGTTAAAGAGGCAATTGCACCAAAATTCATTATTATTTTACCTGGATCAGTTTTTGCTTCTTTCACTACGCGTGTTATTACTGACTCACCAGAACCTAATGTCATAAATGTCCGGCGAGGCTTGAAAAATTTATTATTAGACGTAGCATAATTATTATTAGTATTACTACTACTACAAACGGTTTTATTGTTAAATTTTAAAACATGATGACGTTGTTGTTTTACCATGCTCGAAGATATACTACTACTAATGCGTTTTAAAAACATATTAATTGTTTATTTTTTTGAAATATTTTGATTTTATTAATTATAATAATCTTTAAATAATACTAATTAAATAATATATATAAGATATGGAAAATGAAAAAAAAAGATGGGAAAATGTATGAAATATCTGGTATTGCATATCCCTCGCTATATATATGTGTCTTTTATATATATATATATATGTCTCTCAACCGAATATTGTATATTTATATTGCATAGAGAGACGACTCCGATCTTATTTGTCGTAATAAAAAGAAATTTAAATTAATAAAATAGATATTAGTCAATAGATAGTCAATAGATATGTTAATGTGGTGGCCAATAATTCCATTCTTCAACATATTTTAAGGTTAAAAAACAGCTTCGGAGTTGTTATTTTTACCACACTATGTGATATGCAAGCAGGAAGTTTATTAAATGTTTTACATGATAGATATTATCCTTAATTAATTAATCCTAAAAAACTCTGTTTCTTTTCTGCTATCTTCTACCGACCCTGCTGGCCTGTGCCTACATTTACATTATTAAATTAACGTGTTAAGCTATATATCAAATATTAGTTATTATAATATATAATAATATATTTAACTAGATATATATATATCATATTTGGATGTTATATATATATATATATGTTTCTCTCTATGTGCATGTAGAAAACAAATAAGTAATATTTAGCAATCGTTGAATGTAGAATAAATTATAAAAGAAATATTTCTTTAAAGATGGGAAGGAATAAAAATAAACATCAACAAAAAAAGAAATTAACTAGATTGGAAAAAACGAAACAAGCCCACCCTGATAATTTTGGTCCACGGTATTATAAACATGATGAATTCACGACGAAAAAACGTTTGATCATTGATTTTTGTAAAGATTATATTTTAATAACATTGTTTGGCTTCTTAGCATTGTTGTATGTCGGTTTCTTCGAATCAGAGGAATATGAATATTTATTATCAAAGATTTTCGGTCCATCTGATGATAAATAAGAATCATATTTTATTATTCATTATATTAATAATATCATTGGACTGGTATGCCTGGACGAATAAATCTTTGTTTTTGTGTGTGGTGCGTCAATAACAACTGTGTAAATATTTTATTAATTACACGCGAGACGCGTAAAAACTAATTTTTGCCTCTCTCTCTCTTTACTTTTCATTAAATCAACTCAGCAGTGTAAGAACAAGTTATTTATACCATATAATATGTATATTAATTTTTTATATTCCGTAGTACGCAGTACGAAACACACACACACACACATTAATTTTTAATTTTTTTTTTTACGGCTCTCTCTTTACTCTCAATAATCTTTAAAATTTTTAGAACGAAATTTTTTTCTTGATTTCCTTTTTGCTTTCATCGTTCGTCGAAGTTGTTTACCTTTCTCTCCAATTCCTTGCCATGCTTCACGATCTTTCGGTTCAATAGATGCACGATCTACTATTTGTTGTAGTTTTTCATATGCATCCATTAAATTACGATGTTGCGTACGATGTTTTTCAGATGTTATTAAAAATTCATTTGATTTATTTATTCTAAATTTTTGTTGTTCTTTTAAACGTTCTTTGATATCATCTGGTAACCAACCACATGTTTTCACATTAAAACGTAAGGTTACTTTTGTTTCGACTTTATTTACATTTTGGCCACCTTTTCCTCCTGATCGAGAAAAAGTTTTTTTTATTTTATCTCGTGGTATTTTAATGACATTAGACTCTAGTTTCTTTAATACTTTTTTCGTAGCTGCTGAATAATTACATTGTTGGCAATACTTGTTCATATTTATTTGATTATTAAAACGTATTTTACATGGTGGAAAGAAAGAAGAATAATGTTGATGATGAAAATAATTTTTTATGAATAATGGTTTATGATTGCTTTCTATATTTTGTATTTGCTTTGTACACCTTGCTATCTTTTGTATTTGCCGTAACCACATCTTGATTTGCTGTGTCTGTTACTTGCCTTGTGAACAAATTTTACACTATATGTTCTTTTCTATGTTTATATACAAGACTCGTATATTCTTATATTAATAAATTAAAATAATAATGCACACATCATTATCTAAAATCATAATGTAATAAATCGTGCAATCGTGCAATCGTGCAATCCCTAAGGCAATCCAGCAATCGTCTAAAAAATATTATTCTTCTGACGTCTATTTTTGTTCGAATTTACAAAATTCCAAACACAAGCTGGGCAAAAGCTGGAGTGTATCTCCATTTTAAAAGGAGTGTAGCGTTAGTATCCTCTCGTCGGAGAAATCGACCCTAGGGTCGATTTAAGGGATTTAATTTTTAAAAAATTGTATCTCCGTAACTACTGATTTTCACACCATTTTGACCACATAAATCGATTCTACACATAAAAAACTTTTATATACATATCTCAAA
>LT649903.1:0-11752 GCA_900128395.1 Stramenopiles sp. TOSAG23-2
GTATATTACTAGTCGTGATGTGAATGGCTACAGAGATGATATGACATTGAAAGAATACGTGAGTCAAGTCGGTAGGAGTAGTCGTGGTGGTGAATGGACACCTTTAATAATAGCTGCATTCAAAGAACATTTCCAAATAGTTAAATATTTAATTGAACAAGGTGAAGCTGATCCTAATATTGCAAATAGGTATGGAGCGAATGCATTACATTATGCAACACGTAGTAACAGTACAAATACTGAGTTGGTTGAATTGTTATTAACTCATATGTCTCCTGATAGTATTAATAAGAAGACGTTCGGGGGATCCACTCCCCTGGACTATGCATATCGTAATAATCGTAGTCCAATTCGCCAAGAGATCATTGCACTTTTACGTTCAAAAGGTGGAAAAGCAAATTGTCATGATGAAAATGGTAGAAGAGTAGGAAGAGGTAATGGTGATTTAAATCATTGAAAACAAAAGATAATACGTGTGATAGTCCAATTCGCCAAGAGATCATTGCACTTTTACGTTTAAAAGGTGGAAAAGCAAATTGTTATGATGAAAATGGTAGAAATGTAGGAAGAGGTAGAGGTGATTTATAAAAATCATTTTAAAAACTTTTAGCACAAGAGATAATATTTATATACACGCATATATAATTGCCATTTCACATCCTCTCTCCCATTGATGTACGAACACACACCACATTCGTACTGATTATACGTAAACCCTCACACTCTCACACACACACATGTTTTCTTCAATGAATTAATAACATTTCGAAGTTTCAATATATTCATCTGTTTCCACCCAAGTGCGTTCTGAGATCTTATCTTTTTGATTGGATAAATCAACACCAGAAATGGATAAGCCATCCATTTCAGCATATATTTGACCATTTTCATCCATTAATTTTGCATATATATAAATTTTTCTTTTCTCAATACGTGTTATCTTCCCAGTGATACAAAGCCATGTACCAATTGTAATTGGATTTTTTAATTTCACATTGACTTGAACCGTCGCTCCTCTCCATGGTTTTGAATGAGTCTTCTCGCAACCTAAAAATGCAATATGACCACATATATCATCCATGACACTTGTCATTGAACCACCATGGCATAATCCTCGATGACTTTCACAATTATTACCAAAATGTACAGGTCCAGTTAATATTTTTTCATCTTTATTGTAAAAATAACATGGTATAAAAACTGCATTATTATCTCTATTATGAATTAAATCCTTTCCTTTCCAACCGTTTTTCTCACGCCATAAGTGATCTTCCCATTCTTGCATGTATACCCTCTTATATTTTGTCGATGTAAATAAATATTGTAACCATGTGGGAGCATCACCTTTACAAAACTTTTTATTGTTATTATTATTATTACTTGGTCTTTTTTTATTAGTAATAGTCCCATTAGAATTACGTTTACTATAATATTTCTGAATTTGTATTCCTAGTAAAATACCGATAATTCCTGATGTTGCAATAGTATAAACTTTTTCATTTAATAATAATAAATTTAAATTATTGCTCATTTTTTTATATAATAATATTATAATTTGTTAATAAAATATACTGTGTATATATATTTTTTCCACTTTTTTTTCACCAAAACGTTCAATTCCCTTTTAAAATAAACGTTATATGTATGTTTCCGTCTTATTCAATAGAAAGAGATGTCTTAAAATGTATGCAGTATATAAAATATATGTGAATATATTGTTTATACCTCTCTTTCCGTTTGTTTATATATATTATTATTTTGTATTTTCAATATTCATCAATTTGTACGCTCCATCCTGGCCATCATCACAACAACAACATAAACAATTATATATATTACATACGCAATCTTTTGTTGTTGTATTGAATAACAAGGAAAAATTGAAAAAGATATGATTCAAAAAAAAATAAAAAAGCAAGAATATAATCATTTTTACTAAACGAAAAGAATGAAATTATTAACAATATTCATCATATTATTGTCCATCATCGTATTGGTATATGCTACTGTTGATGCTACAACTGATTATGATTATAATAATGGTGATGCTAATGTAAATGGGGCAACATTTCATTGCATTGGAAATTGCAATGAAACCAAACCTAGGGAAAAAGATATTCGTGGGGGGACGGCATTATGTGGTGGGCATATGTATCCTGGTGTAACTAAAAATGAAGATTTAAAAGTTTACGAATGGCTTTTGGAACGTGCAAAAGGCGGTGATGTTCTTGTTTTAACTGCTGACTCTGCACCATGTGATATTTATAATAAATTTATTTATGATTTAAAACCAAAGCCAAATAGCGTTACTACTATTTGTTTCACCAGTAGAGATGGATCTTATATTAAAAAAACGGAAGATTTAATTAAAGGTGCATCTGTTGTTTTTATTACTGGTGGTGATCAAGCAAAATATTATAACTTTTGGAAAGATACTGTTATATCTAAATACTTACCATATGTACCATTAGTAGGTGGCTCTAGTGCAGGTTTAGCTGTACAAGGTGAATTTGTATTTACTGCATTGCATGATAGTATTGAAAGTGAAGAGGCTTTACATAATCCAATGAATGAAGCTATTACACTTACAAATCATTTTTTCAATTTACCGTTTATGTTAAATATCATAACTGATACCCATTTCTATCAAAGAGATAGAATGGGGAGATTAATAACGTTCTTAGCTAGGATTGTGAAAAATAAATGGATACATCATCCATATTATCATAATGCAATGGGTATTGGTATTAGTGAACATACAGCTGTATTAGTTGATCATATATCTGGTAATTGTACAATAACTGGTGATGGACCTGTATATTTCATTCGATCCAATCCATATGTAAAACGATGTAATGATGATGATTCATTAACGTATGAAGATTTATTAGTTCATAAATGGAATGGTACATTGGTATCATCTAGTAATAATGATGACGATGGTACAGTATCATTGAAAGATTGGAAATTTTCAAAAAATGGTTGGAAACAATATAATTTATCTGCTGTCTATGGAGAATTAAAATCTACACAGAAAAATGGTAGAATTTATTGAGAAAGAAATATGAATATTATATAAAAGAGAATAATCTTGTCTGAAATTAATCGCGCTTTTAAATTTAAAAATTGTGTGTGTGTAATGTGTGCGTGTGGTATTGATACCTGCTGCACTGTACATGTATAAATATATATAAAAATATATTTTTACTAATATCATATTACTTTTAATAAAAAAATACTTTTCGGTGGTATTAAACTCCCTGTGGATATACATCATTTTAATTCAGCACCATAATATATGTTTCCTTATATATATATTTTTCGGTTTTTGACGTGTTCTTTTCTCATTTTACAACACTACCAAACGCTCTGCATCAGTTTTTACTAATCTTGATGTACGATCAATGGCACCTTTATCTGAATTATCATAACCACCAGTTAATACTACTTGACCACCCCATAATTCAGCACCATGTCCACTTCTATTTGTCGGTGCATAATCACCAACATTTTTTGGTATATACCATTTTTGATTGACAACATCTAAAATATGTATTTTTATTGGTGGCATAGTTGTTGTTGTTGTTGTTGTTGTTGCTTCTACTTCTTCTTCTTTTTCTTGATCTTTTCTTTCATCATCTTTTACAGTTAACGCATTTAATTTTGATTCTACAACTTTCATATCATTTACTTTATTTTGTTGTTGTGTCGTCGTCGTCGTCGTCATTGTTGTTGTTGTTACATTGGTATTATTGCAATTCGTACTACTACTACTACTACTACTACTACTACTACTACTACTACTACTACTACCATCAGTATCAACATTCATTTTCTTCTTTTTCTTTTCTTTCGTTGTATTAGTACGTCGATCACCACCTAATATAATTAATTTATTACCAATATATGTTATACTATGACCTTTTATATCCTTTGGTGGGCCATATTTACTTCCACCAGTAGGTACAAGTTCTTTCCATTCAAATATTAATTTATCCCCAACAGCATTTTTGTCGTTACAATACACTGTATGTATATCATGCATACCAAGACTACCAGCAAATGCCATACCACCAAAGATTAATATACCAAATGAATTTTGAGTTGCTGGTGTATTTTCAACTTTACCTTCGTAATTATTATTATTATTATTATTATTATTGTTACGAATATTATTATCATCGTTCTCTTTATTATATTTATATTTCATCAATAATTCTTGAAATTTTATACCCGATATATACATCGATGCATGTCCAAATCTACCACTACATGATTGTGGAATATTACTATTAATTTTTGGTTTCGTCCATAATACATTAATATTATCAATTGATGCTTTATATGATTTTGGTGGTGGTTGATTTTTTAATCTCATATAATCTACGAAGGTGGATTCATTGTAAGTATCTAATATCCATAAATCACCGAAATTTTTTATACCATCTGTTGAACTACCACCACCATACATCACAATACGATGTCCATCTGATCCATCAATATATGTACATGAATGACTGCGTCTTGGTGGTGGTAAATTTCCACGAACTTCTGGTCGAACCCATCTCCATTTAATTTTTTTAGTATTATTATTATTATTATTATTGTTACCATCGTCATTTTGTTGAAATGGTAACATAATCACAATACTAATATGTTCTGAATATGGAAACGATGCATCTGCACCACCAATACGAAATAATGGAGAACATGGCATTTCCGTTATTGACGATTGCCATGGTACACATGTAAATGAAAAATATCTTAATGGATTTGGTGGTACCCCAATTGCTCTTATTTTTTTCCATTTCGCAGTAGTACCTATTAAACTTGTTGTAATATCTAACTCAATATCGTGCATATTTAATTCATTAACCGTGAAAAAATAATGTCCACCAACACGATATAATACATGTCGACGAGTATCAATTAAAAAACTATATGTTGAACGACTTTCTTTTTTCTCTGAAATAACTGCTTTTTCAGCTGCCTTTGCTTTAATCCATTGGATTTTATTTAAAAAATAACTACGTGTAACCATTTTTTTCCAAGAGGAAAAACCACTCGGTAAATTCATAGAATATGCACTAAAAATAACATTTGGAACTAAACAAATTGCAAGTATACGCCATAAATTCCTATCTGCATCAATGGATGATAACGATATTAAAACATGTTTGGAAGTAATTGAAAAATTCAACGCTAATGAGTTAAAATCTAAAAATTTACCAATATGTATAATCAATACTTCTGGTAAATAATTTAATTTTGGTTCAATAATGCCGTTATTATTATTATTATTTTCTGTTGTTGTTTTGTTGGGTATTATTAATCTTGGTGATGTTGCTATTGTCGTCATTTTTACGTGTATACCTATATATATATATACAGAGAGAGAGAGAGAGAAAATAAAAAAATATGTTTTGTTTATTATTTCAACAGATGATCAAAAGAGGGTGATATAATATTATTTTTTCTTCATACCTTCTGCGAGTGAATGGTTCACTACACACAATTATTTCTTTTTGATTTATATATTATTTTTTTGATTTTACAACTGCAAAAACGTTATAAACACATAAACACGTCTCAGCAAAAACCCCTCCAAAACTAAAGGAACCGGGACTGGGAAAAAGCCATTTATGGGGGATAGGCAAAACAAACAAAATAATATTATACTATCAAGTATAAATAATTCCAAATGCTTTATGGGGGATAGGCAAAACAAACAAAATAATAGTATACTATCAAGTGTAAATAATTAAAATATGATAGGAACGTAAAAGTAGTAGTGTGTTGATTTAAGTACAAAATTTACACGCAACTCGCACATATCATCCTCTAAACAAATTCAAATTCAAATTGAAACAAAACCAACCACCAACGTTATTTATTTACACCCGTATGATCATTACCTGCTCGATATTGCCGTACTCGCTTTATATTTGGTATGTTTAATAACCAAATTTCCAAAACATCTTCTCTGATATCTGCACATATCGTATGTTTTAAGGAAACAGTCAAAAAAGGCACTCAAAAAATTCAGTACATTCTGGCATTTCTTGGTCCAAATCTACGTTTTCCAGATTGACCAATAATGAGGTGAATAGCATTACATCATTTAGGCCGTAATAACACTACGAAGGTACATTAAAGTATAATACAAAATCAGAATCTCGCGGGCTCGCGGAACCATCCGTCAACACTACTGACTCACTTCTTCTATACCCAATATTATTTTTTGTTTTTTTTAGTTCTCCTCTTCCTAAAAAACAAAAAAGAAGATACAAAATGGTATATGTATTTTTTAGCTGGAACCTGGAACAACCATATAAGTAAACACGAATCACAATTTCTAAATCAAAATTATTTTCATCATTCCTGAAGTATAGTTTAGTTCTTCGTCAACGCAATACGAAATCAACATCCATTGCCTGGTTACATTATAAGTATGTCAACGGATGAATCGAAAGACCATAATAGTGTTGAAATAGAAGACAATGACAGAACACTGCATAAATCTAAACCAAGGGTCGGGCAAATGTTGGCACGTTGTCACTTGACGGAGTTATCAATTGAGTCAGAGCGTTTACATACCGAGTACAGTGAAGCTAGGTATCAAGTGACATGTGCAGGGTATGATGAGCAAGAATCAAAAAATTCAAGCACCCTTCATACTTTTGGATTTATAATTTTTGGTACTCTCGCATTAGCATGCTACATCATCAATAAGTTGCTTAACTATCAGTTACACCAAACTATGCTAGTACCCCTATGTACATTCACTATAATTGCTCTTTGGTTTATTGTTGAAAAAGCAGATGCAGATATTAAAAAAAATGAACAAACATTATCGAAAATTTTTTATGGGACAAATGCGTTTAAATTGGGTTATTTTGATATTTGGCCATTGGCACAATTAAATGAAGGAGATGTATTCCCGTACAAAATTAGTCTATCTACAAAACCTAGCGCAATAGTACACGTTGCTTTCACGTCAGACTCGAATAAATGCGCTTTGGCAACGGAAGATATAGAATATAATACCAACAACTATCTTCAACCAGTAGATTTCAGTGTTCAAGTGCGAAACCGTGAATATGCTACCGCAAAAGACTCGGTTGTTGGAACATGTACTATTCATCATCGTACCATAAGTACCGATGTCGATTATTCGAATCGTCCAGCGCAAACATTGCGTATTACAATTATCAGTTTAGGCTGCGGCACCGGCGAATATCGTGGTGTATACAACCGCACCAATGGCACCGAATGCATTTGCGGTGCTCGATATTATAAACCGCCAATAGAAGATCAAAGAGATTGAATATTGCTAGTATCACCAACACAAAAATGCATGTGAAACAATATAGACGACAATTGATCCAAAAGAAGAAAAATGAATTGTTGCCAATTGTTCCTAACAAGACGGCGCCCGCCAAGAAGATTATGTTTAACGGCGGCAGTTTAAAACATTTGAAGAAGATGAAAAACATCGCTGGGAATCATGCGGAGGTCGGTCGTATTAAACGAAACAGGGAGGAGAGCCACATTCATTTGAAACGGAAAAAAGAAGAAGTAGAATTGCAGAAACAACAAAAGAAGCAAGCCCTAGAAAGACGGATTCAGAGGAGGAAATCGAAACATGCAGTGAAGGTAAAGAAATAGGATCAGAAAAGAGGAAGCTTTTTAAAAAACACATGGATTTTACTAAAGTAGCAAGCAAAAGTAGACAAAACAGCATATATTTAAATAGATTTACAGAAAAATAATACCCCTTTCCAGATTCATTCTCCAGCAGAAGAAGGCTGTATCAAAATTACAATTGTTTTTATCTTTCCGCACGAATTGAATCCTCGATTTCGGAATGATCAATTGAATGTCCGGAAATAAGGGCTGGAAATACTTCCGTGTTAGCTTCGATATAGGTAATATCAAAACGAACGGCTTGTTTAATAACTTCAATCTTTTTAGAACCGCGCTCGCTATACTATAAGGAGGATTCGTTACAATGATATCCCCTTCATTTGAATCAAAGAAATCGATATTTTTGTCAATGACGTGAAAACCTAGACTTCTTAGATGCTCGCCTGAAGTGCCATCACCGTAGAATGCCTCCCAGATGACTTTATCCTTCGGGAGATATCTCTCGATGGATTTCCATGCCGAGAGAGGTGTCATGTAGTCATCTTCGGTTTGATATCCTTCGGGAGTAAAATTCATGTTAAAATAGATATGGTTATCTTATATAGTTTTTTTTTATTCTCTCTTTCTCTTTAGCAGGTTTGAAACTCGTTCACACAGAGACCGACCAAATTTCTCTTCCCATCTCCCTTTCGCCTCTTCCAATATCCCTTGCAATTCAGTCCATTTGTCCTCGAATTCTTTTGGAATCGCATCCATTGACTCTCGGTAAGATTTCATCGTCTCTAGAGAATCATAGAAATCATTCACGACAATAATCTGCGCCGTTTGCTCACCCTTCTCTATCGAGAGATGCCGCATGTCTCCGCATCGTTTCTTTAGGATATCATTCGAAGGGATATCATTCTCATACAAATCGATATCCGGTTCCTGCATTAAATTACTTTCTTCAAAAGAAAATAATCGTCCATATCTCAGATGTTGTTTTTTCCTCAGCCAGTTTAAAAAATACTTAAATGCTTATATATTTTTTATCCTTTTCTATTCAAAAATAAATCATTCTTTACCTATTTCATTTTTTTTTTATTAACAAGGTTCCAGCAATGGCATCCCTTCGACTCGACGCAAAATTGTCGTACCTGTGTCTGTCTCGTCCAATATAAATCCTTTGTATTGATTCAATACATGTTTGTATCTATTGTTATGGATTCCGTGGAACACAAATCGCATGATGATATATACAATATTTTCCGGCAAACAGGATAGATCCATCTTCTATGTTTTCTTTTTGACAAAGAAATCTATTGCTTGTAAAACTGTATGTTTACGTATTGGGTGATATACGAATATATTTACGATATTTTTTTCAAAGGCGGATATCAATAGTTTCGAAAAACACAGATCGAATAGTTTTTTTATATCAAAGACCGAAAGGATTTCGTTTTTATCAGATGGATATCAAATAGCAATAGATACCCCTTCCACACAAATATCTTAACAATTATCTCTTCCAATGAGAATGACACCCGAAAAAAAACTTCCGCTATCACGAGTATCAAACAGGTGTTTTTCTTGATATAAGTCCACCCGCGTCTTACTTCTATAAAAAAATAAACCAGTCCTTCGAAAATATATATTTATTTAAATATATACATACAATATTCCCAGAAAAAACAAATTCAGAGAAGAAAATCTTCCTTTGATAAGAAATCCAATGAAAAAAGGACGAAAGCAGCCACTCCAATAGAGATACCTCTTCAAAAGGATATTCAGTTGGTACTGGTGCCGTTTTGATCAGCCTCTCTCTTCTTCTAAAAAGATATTAGAAGGGACTGTATTGATCAGGAGAACAAAAAGACCAATATTATGTAGGGGACACCAATACAATCGATATCTTCTACTAGAATGCGATTTAAATCATATATCTATCGATGATAAGATCCTAATGAGGGGATTGTTTCCTGTGGGATAGATATCGGTTGAAGGAAAAAAGAAGATATATTATGTTTATTCAATATTCTTTTTTATAATTTTATACATATTAATTTATCGAAAGATTTATCGAGTAATCCGAAGCTACAGGTTACTTTTTAAAAAAAGAAACCGATGCTATTTCTATGGTGAAAGTTATTTTTTAAGGGATTTGTCGGAAAGAGCATATTTGTTATGCGAGATCACTTTTGCAACTGTGGCATAGGAATAGCACTAAAAAATCAGTTTTATATTAGGCATCCAAATCGACTATTGACGTCTTGATGCTATCTATATGGTAATCGATTTTGACATTCCCACAGCTGGACAGCCTGGACCGCTGGACAGCAAATGATAGATTTAAAGAAATAGTACCTGATTATGACTTTGATATTGTGGAATGAATGTCATATAGTATAGAGTGTGAAGTGTGTCTATTAAAAAAAAACAAGATCTTGCATGATTTAGTATGTCTGTATCATTGTATGCTAGACTTGCAAGACTTAAAAAAATATTTTTTTTTAAAAATAAAAATAATATAATACAAAATTAATTTTAATATATACAAAAAGAACAAATAAGTCTAACAAGTCTTGCATGATTTGGTACATTTGGATCACAACAAATAGTTACAATAGATGCAATTGGTGCCAAAAGTGTATTTGCAATTGATATTGATAATGATGGTGATATTGTTTTAATATCAGCATCTTCAAGTGATGATAAAATTGCATGGTATGAGAATATAGATGGTAAAGGTACATTTGGATGTAGTCAAAAGAAAAAAAATCAAATTGAAATAAAAAAAATATTTATGATTTATAATTATATAGGGAATATTAGTATATGGTTTATTTTAATATGGAAATATCATTATGGTGATCACATTATGAGACATCCTTTGAGTATGAAATGGTAGAAAGTGACATTCTGGTGATTCTAAAAAACATAATATGTGTACAATCTAATAAACCATTTTTACCATAATGATCACATTCATCTAATACATCAATTAATATAATTTGACTTTTTGATTTCCATACATGCAGGCATTCTATATGCTTTCTATATCAACTAATGGTGCTTGTACTTATTCATTTTGATGATGTATAAGAGAGATTGTTGTTGTGTGAAATGACCCTCGGGAGGATTACATACACACAGCATTGTAAACGAATAGCAGCTTCATAGTACAGGACCTCTTTTTTAAGGGATTGTTCAAAACGGACGTGTATAGCAGCTCCACCGCTGGAGATGGCGAGGAAGAGAGAAACTGTTAGCAGGTGCACAAGAGGGGAAAGGACAGTTTCTCGTGCGCCTCGGCGAAATTGTTGGTTTCGAGACTACGAGCAAGTAGGTTTTTTTTAAACACAACAACACAACAGGATGCCAATGTGTTTTTCACTCCCCTATCAAACCCGATATTTTTGTGTCTATGTGTTTTTCAGAATCTCTAGCAGGCACACACGCTTGTTATGAGCTAGCATGACATAGCATCAGGAGAAGAAGTGTGTTTTAAAGAGTCCTTAAACCAATAACAAAATTTACACAGAATTATATTAATGCTATTCCCATGGTAGAACCCTATTTTGAACACAAAAATCAAAATATGATGTTCCTCAATCAAGAGCAAAAACCCATATACAAATTCATTTACTTGGTATAAAAATAAAAATACCACTCTGACAACTAACACCATTACATCATTTTCCTCAAATCATACACCTAATCAGATATACATACCAATAAATGTTTCACGAAATGCTAAGGAGATATATCAGTGGCTTTTTAACACTTCCCATCATCTTCTTTCCTATCTGCTTGAATGTTAAATACAACAATATTTTTCACCATCTACTTTCACCATCTACACCAACAATACCAGTAATTTTCAAAACATCACCATTAAAAAGGTGACAACTTACACCACTGTACCATTTTTCCTCAAATCATGCACCCAATCAGATATACATACCAATAACCATTTCATGAAATGCAAAGTATGCATATCTGCTGCTTTTTAATAATGTACACATACAGGTATAAATATCAAGTACAAATGACTGGATTGTTTGATAGGATATCACAAAAATGATACATATTTGGTTCATTTATTTCTACCCCTTCTATCGCCTTT
>LT649904.1:0-11740 GCA_900128395.1 Stramenopiles sp. TOSAG23-2
GGAATAACATTACTAATGGTGTGTAGATGCTAGAAAATTGTAGTGAGTGCTGTGTGATGCTATTTCGTGGCCATTATTTGGCCATTTTCTGCCCCCTATACGGATTTGAAATGTAACACATCACAATTTTTTTTTGGATCCTTGCTAAGCTTGCCGTAGCCGGGCTTGCTGGGCTTGCTGGGCTTGTGCCCTTCTGCGTTCTGCTGCGGCGTGCCAGGCGTCGTGCTATTTCGTGCCGCCTTTTCTTCTTGGATTCAAAATCACCCTTTTGTAAAGTATAATATACATTAACATGTATATAAACAATCATCATAGAAGAAAACAAAGGTCACTATTAGAACAGTACAAAAACAAAATTGAATCATACTAATCGTATATTACCATTTATAAACAAGCCAATCAAAAATACAATACAAAATAAAACAATGAGCTATACAGATACTTTATGTCTTGTCATGGCATGTGTCTACACATTCTTCGGTGTAACCTTAGCAATTTCAATGCGAGACTTTTGGGGGACAAACTCGCCTGGATTTAGTTATTGGACCGTTTCAGATGACTCTGGTCAATGGTTTGCACGTGCAGCAGGCGTATGGATGACTTGTGTGTGTAGCAGCCCATATTGGGCAGGCATGCCAAAAGACGCTCTTGTTAAATTGTATTTACCAATAAATATTATTTTTATGGGAATGTTCGTACAAGCCTCCTTCTTTATGGATACGACTGGCCCAGCAGCAAATGCAACACTTCCAATTAATCTTTGGTGGACACAACTTCCAATTGCTGCGTTCTGCCTGTTTGCAAATTTCATGGCACTTGGTGAAGGAAAAGAAAAAGCAAAATAAAGTTAAATTTGGTTCACAGAATTTTAGCGACAACACTTTGCAAAAAAAGAAGAAAATATGTGTGTTCCCACGTTTTTTTTTTGACATATTTTACTACTATGATGAAAATATCATGACGTGCAATCATCTCCTTTTTCAAAGAAGATGGCTCCCCAAGACACAAATACAAAATGATTATTATATATATGTATGTATATCTCTTCTACGATAGATACATACATATCGCGTAACAACAACCATAAAAATTAAAAAAATATAGATATACAGAATTTAAAGAAATATATATATATATTATAATATATATACAGATTAGATATAGATGTACAGAAAAGTGTACGGGTATTGTGAAAGTAACAAAATAATATACTATAGTATCGATATCTTAAATATATAAAATTATAACTTATAATAAAGGTTGCAAAGGTTGCAAACTGGCAAAGCGAGATCTTTTTTCTTTCAAAAGTGGTACACAATTATTATAAAAAACTTATAATAATCTTGTACATCAGTCGGAGGAGATTCTCTCTTATAGTATTCCCTTGCTATAATAAACCTTAAATATTAAATGTTTTTTAGGCGTAATAGCACTGCGAGGATATGTCATGATGAGCCGCGCCGAGCTGCTTTGCCAGTAAAAAAAAAAAAATTACAAAACAAATTCAAAAATTATATTGAAAACTTTCAAATATAAAAATGGTTTTTTAACATAATGTAGAAACATAAATGCAACAGAACAAAAACAAACAAAAAAATACAAAGCAAACAATACAAACGACATATCTACACAAAGCTTATTTTTATACCAATATAAGAAAGAATTATCAAAGAAAAATATAATTAAACATTTTTTTTATATAACTATATTCTTAAAATTTAAATTATACTTATATATAATATATAATTTCAAAGTTTTTGAATACTTTAATAACACTAAAAAGAAATATTAAATAATAATATTATCATGTCAGAAGCACCTCGACGTGGCGCATGGGAAACAGCTGGTAAAATGCAACCAGGTGGTAATGCGGGAAATATGAATATATTCACACCAGGTAATGATGGGCAAGGATTAACAGATCCAAGTGCACCTGTATTAATGCAACCGGAAGCTGAACGTTTAATTGAAACTCTTCAACCTATGTCTTTAAGAGAAGTTGGAACTGAGAAATGGATGAAACAGCATGAAGTTATTGAAAAATTAAATTTACAAGCGCATCAATCCGCGCGTACAAATAGCGAAGATTTCGTGTTAGAGGCATTAATTACGTTTGAAAAATTACCAGTATTGGTACATGAATTAATTGTTATTGAAACATGGAGAGAATTTGTATATCCAAAAATATACAAAGATTTAGCAAAATCACATAGTATGAGAGCATATTTTGTCCTATACCACGAAGCTACCCTTGCAAATTTATTGGAAGTATTGTTATATTATGATTACTCAGTGGAAGCGATGGAAGATTCAATAATTGAATTAGTAGATTGGACGATTCGACGTTTAGTGTATTTAAATGCATTGCCAGATGATCATGCAGAGAAATGGGCTCGTTTACCAAAGGAAAGGCCACAATTAACTGGAGATGTGGAAAAAGATAAAGAAATCAAAATGAAAGCTGCAAAAGCAGCAGCAGCTGAATTAAACAACAAAACTCCTGAAGATGATTTGTATTGTCATTATTTAACTATACAATTTCGCGCGTGTTGCTCCGCAGCAACCATTGCGCGTTATTTAACGCAACACACGGAAAAATTATCATTAAATGTTTTGTCCAGAATGCTAGATACGCATGATATTTTAATGTTATTATGCCCATTAGTAGAAACACCACCATGGACATGGAGAAATCGTGACACTGCACAATGGATGAAATTTGAAAATCAAAAATGGAAAGCTGTTAAACCTATTAATTTATTAAAATTGACAAAGCTAGAAGGACAAATATGGCTTGCAATATATAATATTTTAACAGATAAAACATGTGGGGAAAGGTACTATTTCAGCTCCCAACGTAAAGATAATTTATTACGTGCTAGGAAATATTTAAATGATGTATTGTTAGATCAATTACCAATGTTGGCAGATATACAACGATTTATGGATGAAATTACCATCATGAAACCACCAGAAGCAAGTGCAAAAAATATGGGTGGATTGATCATGGAACAAGTACCTGTTGTTCGAGATGGTATGGTACAGCGCTGTAATTGGGTGGAAGAAGCAAGTTTTTCGCTACAAGAAGTTTTTGGAAAGACGGATGATCGTTCCGATAAAGGATTACAAGCATTAGCGGATTTATATTCAGGCGATGCGCTGGAAAGTTTAGTAGCCGAGCAAGAAATAACACCAGAGGAAAGACGTGGTAGTTTAATCAGTGGACAAATCAAATTATATGCTCCAAGGAGAGAATATGAAGATCCTATTTCAAAATTTAATTTAAAAGTTGTTGCTGGGAAGCCAACTCCACAAAGTACATCCCAAGGTATGTTTGAACGTTATAGATTGGAAGTTGTTGGGACGACGTTAGGCGCATTTGTGCCATATTTAGGTACGATGAAAATGATATTAACATTTCAAGATGGTACAACTATGGATGTTGAGACGGAATTACCGATGGAAATACCATCAACTGTTGTTGAAAAATACGATTCGTACAAACCAACGGAAATGATTGACGTGGTAGTACCAGAAGATGCAAAGAAATTGCCAGGGAAAGCATGGCAGAAAATTGGATCTGTAGATGAACGTGCTATTATCCAAGTACAATTAGTCCGCGCAAAGCATGGGAGAAAAGAAAATGTTACCGTAGTAGATGATGGTACTGTACATTTGCATTGTTACAATTTAGGTATTATATTTGTTTCTGTACCGATGATTGGAAAAAGAGCAAGGGAACAATTGGAGCAACAATTGCAAAGTGCAAATGAGGCAAGATTAATGAAAGAGGAAATGTCAGAGAATACAGAAAAAGCAATTAAGAAAAAGACAAAGAAACGTAGGGAAGATGACAATACAGTTGAAAAATTTAGAGATCGTATGAAGAAAAACAAGGACAATAATACAAGTAATAATGAAAATAATAGTAACAATAACAAGATAACCATGGTAGATGAGAAGAAAGATTCGCCAACAAAAACAACAACGGCTACGACTACGGAAGAAAATGTTGAAGTAGAAGAACAAACAACAATGTCAAAATCTATGGATGAAATGATCGAAGAGACGGAATTTGATGAGTTGGATTAAAAATTTTTATATATTAAAAACCGCAGTACTAACCTTGGTCATTTAAGGACTGACCCCGCCTAACTCCCCATCCTATTTACCTGCTAATGTACATTAGCAGGCAAATACAATTAGAGTTAGGTAAATGCTGTGTTAATGGTAACGTGTTACCAGCACCACAACATATAGTAAGTCCTTAAATGACCAAGGTTAGTACTGCGGTTTTTATTAATATTTAGGATTCTCGGATTCATTAGCAGGTAAATACAATTACCCATTTTACCGTTTTTGAATAATTGGTCATTTTTCGGACAAAATAAAGCTCTCTAACCCTAAAAAACCCCTATAACTTTGCCCTTTCACCTTTCACGGCGTGGCCAAAACATTCAAATTTAGACATAGGAGTTTTGGTGTACTTGCACTGGAAAACTAGTAGTCTTTTATGTTTTTTCATTTATTTTCAATACTATCCCATGCTAATTCATTTAAATTATGCCATTATATTTTCACGGTCCCTTGAATTTTGCTCTTGTAAAATGTCACGCTAAGCTGATATTGCGGCTATTTAAAAAGGACACCCTTTATAAGTACCAAGTTGGGGCAGTTTTACGGCCTATCTCCATGCTAATTTTAAAAAAAAAAGTCAAAATGTCAGGTCCTGTGGTGTATACCTGCTATTTTGATAGGTCTCCGTTTATAAACTTACAGCCCACTTGAGTGTAAGACATGAGCTGACAAAAAATTGAAATGCAATTTTTACTACATCTCATGGAAGTTAGGTACTCTATACTCTTTTAATATGCAATAATATATCCATATAATATATGCATATATAACTATCCAAGCAGTCCATTTACATTCTAGTAAAATGAGCAATTTAATGTATAATATAATTGTAACTGCTGATGGTATGTATGTATGTCTAACTGCTGATGGTATGGACCAAAGCTTCTTGTCTATTATTGATAATTTTGATTTAAAATTTTTCCACATCTCATGGTTTTTCAATTTTTCTAATAATTCTTGAACTTCCTGTTTTTCTCTTGCATAACTTGGATATTTATTGAAAAGCATGTAACATATTGTTGGAAAGCAAATCAAGAAAAAATAAAAAAGAAAACTAAGAGCTGAGGTCGATTTGGATTCAGTCCAAACAGCAACTTGTTTACTTTGTTCTTCTTTTTTTTTCTTTTCTTCTTTTTTTCGTCTCTTTTCCGCTTTAAGCTCCTGCTCTTTCTCATTCTTTTCTTCTTTTTTTCGTCTCTTTTCCAATTTCACCTCCTGCTCTATTTTCTTCTTTTTTTCTTCTTTCTTCTTCTCTTCTATATATGCATTTATAATTTTTTTCTTCTCTTCTTCTCGTATTCTTTTCTTTTCTTCTTCTTTTTTTTTCGTTTCCTCTGCTAAAATATTTTCAACCATCTTTTTTCTTTCTTCTTCAATTTCTAATATATGTTCCATGCCATCAGCATCATAAACGCTACGCATGAATTCATGCAATGAAACGTAGAAAAAATATTGATGTTTGTAAGATTGAGTTTTAAAAAAAAGGTTTTTGTACACCGTACGATTATAAAGTTATGTGCTTCTTGAGTTTTCTTTTTGGTATGATATATTATAATTTTATTTTAATATATATTCAAAGATTTTTACACGTATTTTGTCAGCAGTTATACGACGTACAAAACTAGTCTGCGTCGTCAGACTCTTTCGGTAATCAGTAATTATACCTTAGATTTTAACCATCATAAATACGAGTTCGTATATATTAAATATTATATATTTTACAGTATTTAATAATATTATTACGCGTTCAGTATTTTATTTTTTTGTACACATATTTTTTTTACCGGCCGCGTAGAATTTTTTTTACACTCTTTTCTTGTTTACGTCTGCATAATTATTACGTGTGGTATCATTTTCCCCCAGCACTGATGCAGTATAAAAGAAACGATATAAAATAGCAGTACTACTCCAACTACAACCAAAAAAATAACAAAAGAAAAATGGTAAACGTTTTAACCATAATGGCGAATTTGGCATACTAACGCATTCCCACATCGAAGGAACTTCAGTAGATGTGGAACTTCTTTCCCAATTTAATAAAAAATGGGGTATTTCGAATCCTAAATTAAAAAATAATAATGCCAATGCACCACATATCAATGTTGCATGCGATATATTATCTCCCCATCTTTTAGACAAATGTAACAATTCAGCTCCATCCCACGTCCAACAAAATGCTATTATGACCCAACAACAATATTCCAAACAGAAGAATTGTGCATTTCCCATTAAAACTCCAGTCCATGAAAAGCATTCTGCTAACACTGCTGGCATATACATTATGAATTTATTTTTAGCAAAAACTTGATTTTTTAATTTTAATCTTACAGCAGCACCATCAATATATGATGTAATTTGAACTACAAATGCTAATTCACCGACCGTCGCAATTGTTCTACCACTGACAGGGGCATTAAAAATGGATGACGGTCCTCTACATGCAGCAGCGCCTTCACTTGCAATAAAAAATGCACGATATACACATGATGCAATGATTAGTATGGAACTTGTTGTCATTATCAATGCTCTTCTTCCAAATTTTTGTCTTTTTTCATCTTGTGGTAAACATTTTTCTTCAACTTTTGTTACAAAATATCGAATACTTAACAACGATGATACAAGCAAAGATAATAATGCACCGTAAGGAATTAAATAATCCATTAATATATTTAATTGTAATACTTTTTTATTAGTCCATGTATCCCATGCATATACAGACGATAAAGCAAAAATTAACCCTGATATACATGGAAATAAAAATTTTACGTTTAAAATGCTATGAAATTGACTGGCAATTGTGCCTGGTAATGGATGATATTTCTTGGAATTATTATTTTTGATGGACATACTTAATTTTGTAGTGTGTGTGTGTGTGTATTTAGATATTGTTCTTTCAAATATTATATCTTGTTGTATTATTTCTTTCAATGTTTTCTATTAGGATTTTTTCTTAATTTGATCTTCTGCTGTTTCTTTCGATGTTGACAAACAACTTTCTGAAATTATTAATATTATGATATACGCGTTTTTTTAGATGATTGGATATGCACACAATGCACAACAATGCACAACAAAACAAGTATACGAATTATTATAGATGATTGCACCTATATTAATATCAAAATCTAAAAATTATTAAAAAACACAAAAGGACCTCCAAAAAATGAATTAGAATATTATAATAACACCTGCTGTCGTCTGCTGTCGTCTGGCTGTGCACTGTGTGCAGTAGCTCTTTTAAGTAGTTGAACCATTTGAGAGGGAATTCTCATTAAAAAGGCCAACACGAACCTATATCTATAGCAGGTAAATACACTTGAAAAAAAAAAACACATCAACATATCTTCGTTTGCATTCATTCATTATTATTATACAAACTAAAAAATATAAATATAGAATAATGAATATACACTATACTAATGTAGTCCACGAGAAAAACAAAATTGTATAAGAAAAAACAAACAAACAAAAGGGATAGTGAAAACGAACATTAAAGAACATACGAATCAACAAACACATATATATAAAACAAACAAACAAACGAAACTGTAACATTAGTTATAAGAGTAATAATGGCACAACGTTATGAAATGTCAACGAATGCAGGGGGCAAGTTCTGGGAAGTAACAAATACAGGTTCAACATTATTAATTTCATATGGTGGAATAAATCGCGGAGCTCCAAGAAACTTGGAAAAGAAATACGATAGCGAAGAGAAGACTGCAAAAGAAATGGCAAAAATTATCAAACAAAAAATTGGAAAAGGTTATGCACTTGTTAGTGATAGCAGTAGTAGTAGTAGTAGCGGTAGTTCATCTAAACGTAAAATGACAACATCATCTGTATCAAAAAAAAAGAAAAAACAAAAAAAATCGTCAAATAATAATAATTCCGAAAACCCCTTTTCAGAACATGTTTATATTTTAACTGGAACATTAAGTGTTTCACGTGCAAATATGGAAAATGAAATTCGTGCAAATGGTGCAAAAACAGGGCCAGTCACACGAGCAACGCATTTATTACTTGGTACAAATGGAGAAGGTACAAGTAAATATGATAAAGCAGTTGAACGTGGTATACAAATTGTTGATGAAAAATATGTACGTAATTTTTTTACCGAAAATTCAAATAATAACAACGGCAGCAGCAGCAGCAGCAGCAGCAGCAGCAGTGGTGGCTGGGTTGCTCCTTTGCTTGCTAAAAAATATGAAGAAAAAAAAGATCCGAAAGGATGGTTAATGTCAGAAAAATTCGATGGACTTCGTGCAATTTGGGATGGGAAATTATTACATTCGAGAACAGGGAAACTTGAATTTGATGCTCCAACCTGGTTTACAGATGAATTACCTGCTAATTTTTATCTTGACGGTGAGCTATGGGCTGGAAAAGGAAAATTTGATGAAACTAATGGCATCGTCCGTCGTACAGGAAAAGCAAATCATGAACAATGGAAAAAATTAGGTTTGAGATATATGGTTTACGATGCCCCAGATCCAAGTTTAAAGGATGCAAAATTTGAAGATCGTATCTCAAAAATTAATGAATTGCTTTCAAAAAGTGATCCAAATATTGTTCATGCAGTTAAACATACAGTTTGTAAAGGCAAAGAAGATTTAATGAAAAAGCTTGACGCGATGGTAAAAAAAGGTGGAGAGGGTATTATGATAAGAGAACCAGGCTCAAAATATGCTCATAAAAGATCTAGTACACTTTTAAAACTTAAAAAATTTCATGATGCTGAAGCAGAGATCATTGGCTATAATGACGGAACAGGAAAATATTCTGGTATAGTAGGATCACTTCTTTGTCGAATGGATAAGACAAGTGGCAAAACATTTAAATGTGGTTCTGGTTTAACAGATGATGACAGAAAAAATCCTCCGCCAATTGGATCTTTGATTACATATCGTTACCAAGAAACAACAAAAGATGGTGTTCCAAGATTTCCCACGTACGTACGTGTCCGTGAAAAAGAATAAATATGATTTTTCATATTTGTATGTGTCTTTATATATGTGCCATATATTTGATTATATTAAATTTTATATATGATATATTATATATATATATATATATTGAGATATGGTACAATGTAAAAATTGAAAAAGGTTTTCCATACTAATATCTGTATAATTTTTTGAAAAAGTAAATGATGTACCAAAAATTAAAAAGGAGACCAATATATTGCTTCGCGAGAGCTAAAGGCAACTAAATATTTAGTATGTGCTATACATTATAAAAAGAAAGAAGAGGCTTAATTTCTAAAATTTGGATTTATTTCTTTAATTTTGTCTTTCCTTTTACTTGAGATAATATTAAGTATAATTAATGCATAACTTATTTTTTAAATTTTACTCGTGATAATTCCTACTCTCCAGAAAAGAAGACAATAACTGAGACAAATCTATCCCACTAAACTGAAAGATGGACAATGAATCGTAACAACTCGGTGTACTCGTATTAATTACGAGTATAATAAAATATTTTATAGAGAGATATATTTTTTTTGTTTTTTTAAAAAGATTAATAAATAAATACTACGTGTATTTGTTTAGATACTCGCATCTGCATCACGCTCTTTTTTCATATTCTCTTGGTTTTTAGTTTGAAGTTCCACACCGCCTGCTTTACTAACAGTACCACCACCAGCTTTATAACCACCACCAGGTGGACCTTGACTAACAACGCGTTTATATCCAACGAATTTCAATAATACTAATGCTTCTAAAAATGAAGCTATTCCACCTAAAATAAATGCTAAATGGCCAAATGTTCCATCTATGGTGTTGGAGTACAAAGGATAAACGGTGTCGTCTAATGTTAGAAAGATTTTCTAAATATAGTATATATATGAGGAATAAAGAGTTTGAACTTACATTTATGTTTTATCGCTAATACATCCGACATAAACAAAGGCCCTGCAACAATTGGTGCAATCGCTTTACCAACTGTTCCACCAGCATTTAATAAACCTGTTGCTAAACCACGAATTTGTGGTGGGCAACTACGACCTAACAAAGTGCTTAAAATTGCCATTTGAAAACTATTACTAAATGATATAAATATCATGAAATAAACATAATGAAGCCAATCAATATCAATAAATGTCCAACCGGCTTGACCAATACAGCCCATCAATGAACTAATAATTATCACCTTTTCTGGTCCTAACCATTTGACGCTTTGTTTTACTGAAACTGCCTGGTTAAAAATACCCCATACGCCAGCAATTGTTAAAAAGATCGCAACAGCGGTTGTCCCAGTATTGAATAGTGCCATCCATACCATTGCAAACATTGCAGTCATTTGAGAAAAGCTAAACCAATGCAAGAAATAGCAAAAACACAGTGCGTAGATGACGGTTGGTAATTTGGGTTTTTCCGGTTTGTTTCCATTCTGTGTATTCTTTGCTGCTGCTGCTGCCGCCGCCGCCGCTACTAAACGACCTTCTTCGGTATCATGCTTTGCTGCTTTTAACTTAATTTCCTCTATTATAATCGCAACTGGAACTTTTCTTTTGATTGCTTCAATGGCTGGATCTTGCGCACCACATATACCACCATTTTTACTAGTTTCTTTCACGTTAAACCAAGCAACGCATTGTACAATCATTGCTACTACCGTCGGTGCAAAAAAGGCCGCACGTTTAGTTAAAATTGCAGCAACAAGCCCACCTAATGCTGGCCCAAACACAAATGCTACACCAATCATTGCGCCAGCAATTCCAAAATACTTTGGCCGTTCGCGGGGCGATACCGTATCCAATATCATAGCAGATACAACTGGTTGTGTCCCACCAAATAAACCAGACCATAGTCTTGCTAAATATAAATGTGTTAAATTTGGTGCTAATCCACACCATCCATATCCTAACGAACTTCCAAAAAGTGACACCATAACACAAACTTTTCGACCATATTTATCAGATAGTTTACCAAAAATAACACCCCCAAAGAATTGCCCAACCGCAAAGATGGATTGTAATAGACCGTAATCAACTGCAGTTCCACACTCAGGTATTCTTCCGCATCTATTATACGTTCCGTTTACAAAAGGTCCTGGCTCAGGACATGCTTTGGGACACTTTGGATCATTTGTTATCCAACCTAACTCCATGGTAAAGAAAGGTAATATCGGAATCGCGACGCCAAAACCTAAAAAATCAACAAAGGAACATAAATATGCAGGCCATAAAACACTCCATGGACTTGGCACTTTTCCATTCTTTTTCTCATCACCGGTTGGTGGTTGAGGTTTGTCAGCTACGTTGGCCATATTTGCACGCAACTGTGTTTAATTTTGTAATAATATAAATTTATTAAAATTATGTAAAAAAAAAAAATATTACTTTTTTTTAAACTTATATGGTATGGGGTTCTCTTCTTTTCTAAATAACTTTAATATTTTCAATGCTTGTAAAGATACTGTTGTTGATGATGATTCGCTATATATATATACATTTTCATATTTGTAAAAACGTTTTTAATCTGTTTTTTCTTTATTTCATTTAAATTTGAACATTGAAGGTTGGACACGCACACACCGTAATCCTTGTAAATAAGACGGATGAAACTCTCCTAAAAACAGGCGTGGTCTAATTAGT
>LT649905.1:0-11735 GCA_900128395.1 Stramenopiles sp. TOSAG23-2
GATGATTCCTATCGGTAAAATGATGTGTGTGTGATGTTGATCCTCTCTCTCTGTTCGTGTGTGTGTGTGTGAGAAATCAATTTTATATATATAAAAGAAGATTTAAAATTTTAATATTAATTAATTAATTACCGATTCTTCACGTACATATTAAGGAAACAATTTCTTAAATCCGTCATACTATTTAAAAAATATATTAAGTGCATATATTTGTATACTAATATTTCTATCAAATTAAATAGTAATATTAATATACAGATATTTATACTTAATATATTTTTAAAAAAGCATGACGGATTTCAGAAATTTTTCCTTATTGTAAGATTTATATATATATAAATATTAATAACAATAAAACAGATGAAATGTGATGTGTGTGTTAGTGAATAATAGATTATGATGTATATAATGTAATATAAATGGAAGAATCGTAATCTCGTAAAATTCGTTATATTATTATTATTATTTATATATATAAAATTATTATTATTTGGAAAAACAAATATAGTGTGTGTATATATACGGTGTATGTGTAATTATTATTATTATTTATATATTAATATAAATTCAAGATTGAAGAACTGTTTTCATTATATAAATCATGTCAGCAATCACCTCTAAAGTAAAAGCTTTGTTTAATAATGGTAGAAAAATTGTATTGATACGACATTGCAAAACGAATAAAGCTGCAGAAGAAACTCCGGAAGCTGATAAAGCAAGGACTGCTAATGAAATTGGAAAAACCCAATGTGAAACTGCACGTACAACTTATTTCAAGGATTTCTTATCAGCTGATGTAGTATGCCATACAGAGGCTGGACGGACAAAGGAAACTGCAGAGTTATTATTTAAAGATAAGGAATGTAAATTCCATACGATTTATAGTATGTATGGTGGTTTAAATTCGAAAACTGGTGAAATTAATTGTGAACCTATTGAAAATGCATTTTGGAAAAATGGATATCAAAATGTTCAAGTGTATTTAGATTTAGTTGGTGAAGAACCTCTTCAAAAATATACAGACAATGTATTGAATGAAGTATTGAAAGTTTTTGATACAAATTCAATTCCAGAAGAAAATAATGATAAGCCTATAATATTTATATTACATGCGGTATATATAGCAGCATTGACACGATCGATTGCTAATTGTTTAGGTGATGCTTTTCCAGCTGAAGCACGTAATTTGATTTTAACAACAAATGTTGGGGAAGTAAGTGGTTTTGTTTTGTCTAGTGAAGATATTAAATTTATTGGTTCGACTATAGAGCCAACTCTTCGAAGTTAATTCTTCTAGAGATGCATATATAATATATCATAATTCTAAAGAAGGAATGAGAGAGGTTTGTATGTGTGAGGGGGGTAAATATAATACTCGTATTATAAATTATAATTGCCATCATAACTCGAACGCAAAAAAAATATATAATTTACCTCTCTACACTGGGGTTAAAAATAAATGTAACATACCGCCACCACAAAAACCTATTGAAACCCTCTTTCTAAACTTTGTTAAAATGCTTGGAATAAAAGTCTTCATAATTTTCCTCTGTATCAACTGTATCTAATTGTCGTTGATATCCCTTCTTCTTTCTTCTCTTTTTCTGTTTTGTCTTTTTCGGTGGTGGTGGTGGTGCTGCTGCTGCTGCTGCTGTTGGCTTTCGTTGACCAAGCATAGGATTATTTGTCATTTCTATTATTTCACCATCTTCCCCTTCATTTAATTTTCTTGCTCCTTTGAAACTTGCTTGAAATCCGCGAAGGTCTCCTTTAAATGCATCAACTCGTTTTTTACACCAATATATAATAATTTCAACTAAAAGGATAACGCCTACGCCTACAACAATGCCTATGATAAAAGATTTATCGCGATAGGGTATACCAACACTTTCTAAAAAAGATCCATCACTACTATCGTCCGTTATATTAGAGGGAGGAAAAATTCCTCGGTCAGCTGGCTTGGATGCATTTGCAGAGCCGGGAATGCTGACAAGACAGCATGATTTTGTCTCCGTAATTGTCTTGCATATTTTGTTATCATCGTTGCAATATTGATATGATCGAAAACATTGCGGCTGTTTTGATTCAGGATGCTCCCATATTTGGTATATATGAGCATAGCAAATACAGGTACAATGAAACTTGTTGCCCTCTTTTGGAGGATTAGGGGCTAATGGAGCTGTTGTCGTTGTTGTCACTTCTGAGGAAGATGTATTGGTACCTGGCGATGGAGTTGGTGGTATGGATATAGCAAGAGGAATAATCTCGAATTCATTGGAATAGATATTTACATTCTCCAGCGATGTGGATTGCAAATATAAATAATAATGCTTTGAGTGTTTTAAACCACTGGTGATATCTGGAACTACCCAACTAAAATTTCCATTTGCGCTATTGATGGCACTTTCTGCCAAGATTGCATATTTTGTATCTCGGCCCCAATTATTAGTAAACAGTTCAATAGAAACATGCGAGCCTGCATTAATGGACTCCCATGATACTTGAATCACATCTCCAGAGAAAAATCGTGCACCTGTGGTAGGCGTATTAATATTCAATTGATGTGGCAATGGGTTAATTGCAATTTTTTTGCTATTATCTGTGATCATTGCATCACTATTGGATGTAATTTGGATATAATAATGGGTGCTTCTTGAAAATTCCGATCGTTGTGAAATAGAAAGACTTGCCGTTCCATTTTTTAACATTACATTATCAAGACTATCAATAATCGAATCTGTGAACCAACCATCTAGCATCAAGTCAATTTTCCCCGTTGTCCCAGGGTTTTCAGACACCCAATCAACTTCGATATCATCTCCTTCTTGAAACGATTCTCCTCCTGCAGGCTTGTTTATCTGAATGGAGTGAGGAACAGGTGAAATTTCAAATTTATTTGATCGAGATTCCAACTCGTAGCTTTCACCTTTATTTTTTATCATTATGTAATAATGTTTTGAATGCGGTAGTCCATGCGATGGAATATTTAATGATGCTGATTTTAATGTTAGATCAACATCATCAACTGTTAAATAAACGCTGTCCGTAAACCAGTCATCATCCATTAATAATAAAGTACCTAACGATCCAAAATTCTCCCCATCCCATTTTACACTCAATACGTCGCCTTCTTTAATGGATTCTCCACCGACAGGATTTGTAACTAATATCGTATGGGGGAGTGGCTTTATAATAAATGATTTACTATATGATATCAAATCATTGATCAAAATTGATTCAGCTTGAATGTAATAATGATTTGATTCTTGTAAATGTGGCACGATACATGTAAATGTATTTTGTCCCTCAATATTAACGGTTGAATCATTACACGATCCATACTTTGTATTATAAATCCAACCATCCATGTATATATTCAATTTAATTTGCGGTCCAGCATTTTCACTATTCCATTTAATCACCATATTATCTCCTTCAATATAGCTTGCACCTTCCAGTGGCTCTAACACTTCAATCGAATGTGGAATTGGTGAAATTTCAAATTTATTTGATCGAGATTCCAACTCGTAGCTTTCACCTTTATTTTTTATCATTATGTAATAATGTTTTGAATGCGGTAGTCCATGCGATGGAATATTTAATGATGCTGATTTTAATGTTAGATCAACATCATCAACTGTTAAATAAACGCTGTCCGTAAACCAGTCATCATCCATTAATAATAAAGTACCTAACGATCCAAAATTCTCCCCATCCCATTTTACACTCAATACATCGCCTTCTTTAATGGATTCTCCACCGACGGGTTTTGTAACTAATATCGTATGGGGGAGTGGCTTTATAGTAAATGATTTACTATATGATATCAAATCATTGATCAAAATTGATTCAGCTTGAATGTAATAATGATTTGATTCTTGTAAATGTGGCACAACACACGTAAACGTATTTTGCCCTTCTAAATTTGGTGCTGAATCACTGCATGATCCATACTTTGTATTATAAATCCAACCATCCATGTAAATATTCAATTTAATTTGTGGCCCAGCATTTTCACTATTCCATTTAATCACCATATTATCTCCTTCATTATAACTGGCACCTTCCAGTGGCTCTAACACTTCAATCGAATGTGGGATTGGAGAAATTTCAAATTTATTTGACGTATCCCGTACAGATGTAAAACTATTTGATGTCACTTTGAAATAATAATGTGAACTTTTTGGTAGATGAGCCGCAGGTAGATTGACCTGAAGCGTATTTTGTCCTTGTACAGACGCGGTATTATCTACACTCCAGTATAAAGTATCTGAAAACCAATCATCATCATAAAGTTCAATTTTTACGTTGTCTCCAATATTTTCTGCATTCCATGTGACTGATACAGTATCGCCTTCTTTGAACGATCGAGAGGTTGCTTGGGAGCCTAAACCTGACATAGAGACCTTCACTCCCCGTGCAAGATTGTTAATTTCGAATTCAAATGAATCATCTCTTGCACCTGAATATGACGTGCTAGTTATACGCACATAATATTCATTTGAATTGTCCATATCTGTATCTTTAACTGTCCAATCAAACAAGCCTGTGTTGTGTGCTTGAGTGGCAATGACTTCATAAAGATCATCTGGGTTGGGCCAAATATCCGCCTCAAGCAATTCAATGCGCACAAAGTCTCCTGCATTTTGATGTTCCCACTTGATGGTAAAAGCTTCTGATGTATGTAATTTTGTCGAACTTTTTGGCTCGGAAATTTTAATGGAGCGTTGGATAGGTTTGATGGTGAAATAATCACCATCTCTACTCCGACAATATCCCAATAAACAATTATCCACTTGTTCGACATGGATGTAATAATAACTCCCTTGGTCTAGATTTGCAGGTGGTATCCATGAGTAACCAGTGCGTTGGCTATTAGCAACAGATGATGTGATAGTTTGTTTCGTCGAGTCAATACCCCAATCGCCATATTTTAATAAAATTTCAACTTTCCAATCTTCTTCCATGTCACCAGTCGTCCAAGTAATACTTTGTGTCATTTCTTCATGCACGATAGCATTTTTTACTGGTGATGTAACTTCATTAATAGATCGAAGACCTTCACATGTTATTCCTAGCTGTATTAATATGAAAAATGCAAGGTAAAACTTATTCTGAAACGACATTAAATCCACCATGGTGTTGAAAAACGGTGGTGCCAATATTTAATGTGTGTAATACTATTTTTGTACTCTTTTTTATTTACATACATATATAATATATATCACCAATTTAATAAATATAGTAAACACGCTATAATGCTCTACTTGTATATATGAATGTATATAAATACTTGATATCTATATTTCATTCCACTCTCTGTATCTTTGTGTCTTAACATATATTAATATATCTCTTCAAAATCTTAAAATCTTCAATAATCTTCATTTTTAACATTGAAGAAGAAAAAAAAAGAAATACGGTACTGTAACTGTATACGGTACAGTATCGGTACCTGTATACTCTTTTCATTTCAATAAAAAAAATTCCAAAAAACGATGTGTGTACTTTTTTTTCTTCTTTTTGTTCACGTTGTAAATGTCTGATAGATACCTAAAATGACAACACCAATACCACCAATTAAAGACTCCAACATGGTCAAATTCAATTTTAAACCTAATAAACGTATTGGATTTGATTGAAGTTCACTATCGATTTCAAACGCTAAATTTCGTAATTCCAATGCAACTGCTTCTGAATGATCTATTTTTAATAATGAAACATGTCTTGCACGTTGTAATAGTTTTGTTCGAAATCGTTTGTTTACATATGTTATTCGTATACCTTCTAAAACTACAATGCCAAAAAATGCAACAAATAATACAATACTTATGGATATAAAAACAATAAATGCTGATATTTCCATCTTTCCATCATTAGAAAGTAATGCTAACATTAATTGTACCAATAGAAACAATATAAAAACGAAAAATTCAAAAAATACAGAACCAACAAGGATACTTAACCTAAGCCAATAAATTTCACCCAACATCAATAATGCAGAGCGGCCTCTAGCCCAAATTTTAATTTGATCTGGTGTTAAAATAATAGGTGGAACTTTATCATTTATCAACCCAATCGCATCTTTTTCTACTTCTACTACATCGTTTTTAGTACTTTTATTATTCTCGTTAACCATACGATTTGACATCGCCAAGTTTTCATTATTGTACAATGGAGGTAATAATAAGTTGTTATAATCATGAATTATCTTGCGAGAGCGGGCTAAATGTCCTGAAGCACCGTTTAATGGTCTAAACAAGGAAAAGCCAACAAAACCAAAACCTATCCCAAGTACCATCAAACTACTTGCTGTAATTTCAAACCAATCGCTTCCAAACGCAGGAACGTTTAAAACAAAGTTTTTATACAAAGGATTGATGGATCCCATTAATCCCATTATGAAGAGAAATGAAAAAAAATGATATTTTGTAAACTGGAGTTGAAAAATTCCTTTTCCATTATTACGCTTAACGATCGAAATTAAAACTTGCTCCAGGTTGTATTCATTTCCATCATTATGTATTTTTCTTTTTAATGGGCTTTGATCTTCATTTGAATCTTTATCGACTAATTTTAACTTGAAGTTTTTGCCGTCTAATGGATCACCAGTGCGCCAAAGAGCTTTTTTAACTTCGACCCCAATTAATTTGTCTTTCAAAGGTGCTAACCATGGCCCAATAGCTTCTTTAGTTTCGTCAACACTACCATTAATCGATGGCTGCACAGCATTCTCAGCGCTTCCTAAAATTTCTGTTTCAAATTTCAATTTTGTCATATATCCATATTTAGCAGCAGAAGCTAGCGGCGCAAACAGTGAGCATATGAAAATGATTAAACCTTCCCCGATAGGATCAAAATTACTAGTCGGGCGTTGACCTGTCAATACTAATATACCTTCTATCAATGGCACAACATTCATTAACCAAAATATATGTTCAATTAATAGTTTTATTACCCATCCTTGAATACTGACAGGTAAATAAAGCATATTCTTTGCCCCTGGAAGTCCCATAACTATAATTGCTATAGGAATAATCAATAAAGGACCTAACGTCATGCTAAAAAAATCAACAAAATAATATCGAAAAAATGCATTGTAATTAAATATTAAATTTCTATTTTGTCCAATGTAAAAACTGTGATTGAAATTATCAGTTACTTCTTCTTCTTCTTCTTCTTCTTGCTCATCATTTAATACATATTTCGATGCAGCATGTTCATTAATTTCAATACGACTGTTGATAGCTTCATTATTTTCCATCGTTTCAAATTACGATCTGAAACAAAACCTTTTTCCAATTAATATATTATATTTATATTCTTATATAGTCTTCAAAAACAAATTAAAATATATATATAGCAGCTATAAATGATTATTAAATTTATAATACAGGTATATATATATATATAACGTTTTTTATTTAAGCTTTTTCTTCAGTTCACCATCCACACTATCTGGTAAAATAAGGAAATAAGATGAAAAAAAATATATATTCTTCTCGTCTTCGTAGGTGGTGTGCCATCCCTAATGCCAGTGTTAGTGTGGTCGATTCAAATTCTAATTACCTTAAACATTAAAAATTCACATACTCATATTGCTAAAAAGCCAGAAGAAAGCACTAAAAATACATTCGTACAATACACGCGCTCGCAAGAAAAAACAATTCAAACACCGGTTTTCGTGTAATATATATTTTTTAAACACCATTCACATTTTTATAATATTCCATTTTACATATATATATCTATATATAAATAAAATATATATATTATTATTATTATATTTATTATAACGTTTTTTAAGAAGCCACTAATAACTACTATCTGCATCTGGTAAAAATAAGGCTTTGAGGGAAAAAAAAAATATTCTTCTCGTCTTCGTGGGTGGTGTGCCCGTGTTAGTGTGGTCGATTCAAATTATAATTACCTTAATCATATGAACATTAAAAATTCACATCAGAACCAAAAAGCAAACAAACACAACTCTGTAAAAAGCCAGAAAGCATCACTAAAAATACATTCGTACAATACACGCGCTCGCAAGAAAAAACAATTCACACCGGTTTTCGTGTAATATTTTTTTTAAAAACCATTCACATTTACAACATTCCACTATATACACATATATACATACACAGAGCAAACCTCAAAAAAATATATTCTCCTCCTCTCCCCTTTTTTTAAACATATTTATCCAATGAATCTTTACCATTTTTAAATTTAATAAATCCATATTTATTGAACCATGGATTTTGCAATGCTTTTTTAGCATTAATACGTTTAGATGGTTGAACAACTAATAATTGCATTAATAATTGTTTTGCCTCTTCACTTATTGGATATTTTTCAGAAAATTCCAATGGTTGATCTAAACATTTATGATATGGACGAAATGGTGAAAATCCAAATATCAATTCATACATAATTATACCAACACTCCATAAATCGGTTTGTTTTCCATATGCTTCTTTTCTTAGCAATTCAGGTGCAAAATATCCTGGGCTACCACATATCCCAGTAAATGGAACTTTATGTACATCACCAGTATGCCTGAAATATTTAATATCAGGAACTTTTCTAGACAAACCAAAATCACATAATTGAACTCGACCATCATCATTAAAAATGTCTAATTCATCTAATTGACCATCAAAGACTTTACGCTCCGGAGCAAGTGTATGTTTTGATGTCGATGGCAATGATAATGGTGGTGCTTTATTCAATAAAACATTATCTGGTTTTATATCAGAATGCAAGATACCATTTTCATGTAAGTGCGATACTGCAACTAATAATTGATAAATAATTTTACAGGCACGGCGTTCGGACACTTTGCGTGGCATGCTTTCTGCTAAAGTACCTTCGGTTGCATGTTCCATGACAAGATGTAATTTCTCCGCTTCTTCGTATACTTCATATAGACGGATGATATTTGGATGGTGGAAGCGCAATTGTACTTCAATTTCACGTCTTACACTTTGTTTTTCCTCCTCGGATATTAAATACCTTTTATTAATAGTTTTAATAGCAAATTGTCCGCCTAATTTCATATGCTTTCCACGATATACTTGAGAATACGTGCCATATCCAGCAGCGTATTGTTCCAACTCGTATATATCTTGTATTTGTGAATGGTGAATGAACCATGGTTTTAATTGATCAAAGGTTTCAGCTTTTGGTGACAGGACTTCTTGTTGATTTCTCTTGCTAGATGCTTTAATGGTTGTTATTGATGGACTTAATTTACTTTTTAATGCTTTCGAACCAACTTTTCTCCTTGAAAACAATGTGGATGATGTATTATCTTCCGTACTTTTATTATTATTATCACTATTTCCTCCAGTTGTTTTATTGACTGCAAAATCCATGCTATACGAAGAACCACCCATTAAACTATCGATCGATGGAACTTTTTCCTTTGTTTTTTTTCTATCTAAATAACGCAAAACTGGTGATACATGATCCTCACTTAAGGATTTTAATTTCTTTTCCTTGGGCTGCTTTTTGTTGTTGTTGTTGTTGTTGTTCTTTTTGTTGCTAAATTTATCCCGGTCAACTGGTAAATTTACAGAAAAATTCTTTCTATGTTGTTTCCTGCCTTCTTTATCATTAACATCGACATCGAATACATTCCCATCATCCTTTTTCATCGATGAATTACTTAAATGTGGGCTACTATGAGACTTGATTTGTCCAGATTGTTCACTGCCATGGAACATTGTTGTATTACTTGCTATTCGTAGATGAACGCGATTATTACTATTATTATTATCATTCTTCACAGCACCAACAACAGAAGAAGAAGACGGTGTTTTCTTTTCTTCCTCGCCTACAATAGTGGTGCTATTATTATTATTATTCTTATTCGTTTTATGTTCAACAGAATTATGATGTCGTCTCGTTGATGTAGATGCACTTGCAGCAAAATTTAATAAATGAGAAGTATCACTATTGCTTTTCTGCCTTCGAAACAATCTTGTTGTATTTTTTGCATCTATTGTATTATTATTATTATTATTGTCTTCTCTATCAAATTTAAAATTAGTAAGAGAAGTATGTTGTTTCCGAGGGACGGAACTGCTTAATCTATCGTTCATATTATTGTTTTTATTTGCAACTTTCATCTCTAACATAGAAGATCGTTTTATTGTATCTTCGTTAGTTGTATCATAGGCATTAATATTATTATCATAATTATTATTGTATGGTTTTGGCTTCCATGTTTTCCATGTATTGGATATGGTAATATTCGTCTTCATATTATTCTCACGCTTCATTTTTGACTGCTGTATTTGCACTGCTTGTGCAGCTTTGATGGAAACTCTCTTTAACTTAGTCGGTTTATTTGTTGCAGAGCTTCTCTTATTCTTCAGTTTAAATTTACTATGATGTAATTTTGAATAATTTTGTGGGAATGGATGGAACGTACCAGTATGAGGATTATTACGGTACGCTTTTTGTTTTTGCAACTCTTCCTCTGTTATGATTTGCATATTAAAATATTTAGCACCAACATTACCAGCTGGCGGTGCATGATGAAATGTACCTAAATATGGATTATTAGAAGACATTCTGGCAAATGTTTTATTTCGTTGTTTATTGCCGTTGTTCTTGCCATCTAAATTAGAAAGTGTACCTACATGTGTTTGTACACGCCGCATTTTTCACTACTAGAAACACAAAAAATAAGAAATATAATTAAAAAAAAATGTAGGAAAAAATATAAATATAATGATGATATATTCAAAAACGGCTACAATAGAAAAATCGGAGACGGGGATGAAACTACTGCTTGATTATTTCCTCGTATTATAATATTCACAATCTTAGGATAAGCAGGTCAATCTATCACTTTTTTTTTGTTGTTGTATTATTTTCGTACAATATATTCCATCTCCATCGATGATACATCTACAATTCTTTCTCTTCTTATGAAAGGCAATGCCCTTTGGTTCTTCTTTTTCTTTTCTCGCAACAAAAAAAAAACACAAAATTCATTCAATAAATTCCAATTTTATATTTTAGATTTTTTTAAAATAATATGATGTGCATAATTTACAATACATGTAGAATAAACATACTATACCTAATTCTAAATGATGATTAAAATGATTATATGACCAAAATGATAAATATAGGAATACGATGTTGATAAATTACCATTTTATCAGTAGGAATGGTGAACAAAGGTGCTCATTCGCAGGTTGAGAAAATAGCCAGAATTTTCGCAACTTGTTAATTCGCAGATACCGTAGTATACTAAATACTGTTTCTATGCCTATATACTAAATATATCATCTTGCGATGCTTATATATATACGCTTATATACACTCGCTATTAAACCATACATAATGCTGTACCAAAGCACCACAAAGCACCAAAGCACCAAGCCTTGGCAAGGTAGCCTGTAGGTACACAAATTATTAAAATCAAGGTGTTTCTTGTTTCTGTGTTTCTATTTCTGTGTTTCTTGCTTTCGGTGCTTTCGTTCCACTTTCGTGCAAACAGAAATCTTTTTGGTTTCTGTGAAGTGTGCTATACGCTATCAATAAATTCTAAGGTTTAAGGTTTTTCATCGATTTGTGTGATTATGTATGTATTTAGCACTTCTGTTATTTATATGCTAATCTGTGACACATCATCCTCAGTCAACTTTTTCTAAACCTTGTGATGAAACTCTCCCCAACACAGGCGGGGGTCTAATTAGTACAAATTTAGTATACTGTAGATA
>LT649906.1:0-11716 GCA_900128395.1 Stramenopiles sp. TOSAG23-2
CCTCTAATTTATCTTTGACAGCTTGTTTTAATGCCGTTAAGTTTCTGATTTTTTTACGTTTTTCAACATACTGACAGAATTATTCAAGGCTACATGCCTGCTAGAAAAATTAGCATGGGGATAGCACGATACGCGCAAACAGCCTTAACCAGCTAACTATAATAAATAATAACTTTGCTAATTTTTTTAGGCAGTTAAACAAAACTCTCTTCTTTCTTCTTCTCAACAATAATAGCAACTGCAATATGCAATACATATTGTAGTACATGCAAGATAATTAAATTAAATAAAAATAAATACATACAGACAAATATGCAAATACACTTTCGCTTCATACACACGGAATATAAATACCTGTGTAAAAAGGTTTCTAAACAAGTTTGACATTTGTTACGTGTTTAGGATTCATTTATCAGTGTGTAGAAATCATTTTCTGGTGTTTGTTTTTATTTGCGCGGTGATTTTATTCTATATTCTATACGGTGTTGGGTATCGGCGTTGAGAGCTACGATCGTATAGACGTGTATAGACCCTTTTCTAGGACGTCTAGAATAATATCCAACGGCGGTATAAAAAGATAGACAGGTGTGTGTAGCAATTGTTGCGAGCATATTATAGGTTAGCAAGTGTGGCTGGTGTGGTCGAACTTGTGTTGGAAATTATTCGGCAGTATTGGTGATTTCGTTGACAGTGGTTGAATATTTTTCTAAAAAGGTAGTAAACGACCTGATTAAATCAGAGGTTTCAACGGGTGTAGGGATATTTTTTTGGAGAGCAACTGCCAAACCGGGTCAGAAAAGCGGTAGAAGGGATAGAAAGTTCCTAACGCCACTACCGTTATCTAACATTCTAAACTGTGTTGGTGACTTTGGATTGGAAATCCTTAGTGTGAAGTTTTATAGAAACGAGGAATCAGAGGGTTCAACGAGCTATTGGATAGTACCCTGACGTATAAAAACATACACGGATATAAAAACGTAGAAAAGGCGGATATAGGTATTAGTATCGACCGAATCTAACTAGAATTATGCTTTCTAATGTTACAACGATATTCAATCCGCTGGATGAACCCAATAAAAATGATGGTAATAATAGTGATAGAAGTAAGTTGAAGCAAGAAAAAGAAAACAAATTCACAAATGAGGAAATAAAAGCAGTAATTTCCATACAAAGAGCATGGAAAAAAATCAGAAACTTAACGGCATTAAAACAAGCTGTCAAAGATAAATTAGAGGCATCGAAACTAAACAAAAGAAAATTATTGTCTGGCATTCTCATATTTATTGCGCATAGCATTAGGATTGGACAGTATATACAGCAGTGGATAAACGAAGTTCGTGTAGATTCAACCTATGTTACAGTAGCATGTCTGTATCTTACACTCCTAATATGGGCAATTATTTTACCATTACAAGATAAATTCCGGTTGAAACTATATTTAGGAATGTCGGTAGCTGGTCCGTTTGCCTTGAGTATTTTGCACTTTATTGTTGTTACGTTTTTATTCTCTCGATGGCAGTTCATAATTGAAACTGTCTTATTAATTTTCATGTCATATTTGTTTTACTGGCTTTTGGAATCCATGAGTATTATTATACAATATATATACAAAAACGATATTTATGGTGTATCCATTCGTATTGCTGGAAAGATTTTGTCTACATTGCCTGTTTTGAGCTACCTATTGTTTGGTGGGTTTTCAACTAGTATGGTTTCTGGCGTATACTACGGAGAAATGTGCAAATATGTACCCGGGAGCTTTAAAGAACAATATAAAGACATCATTGGAAGGCCAGGAACTACGTGGTTTAATTGTTCATATTATTATTCCAATAAAACTATGAATGATGACGAAAGTAGACAAAAACTTGATGATTATTTCCCTGAGGAACCGTCATCAATTAAACAAGTTATGCTTCAACAAGAAATGAAACAATACGTTGCTATGGAAGTGTATACCTCAACCAACCAACATCAATCTATTGAAATTCTTTTCTTACTTTTGTCGATGCAAATTCTTATGCGTATCTGCCGATTAACTGTAAATGACATTCTATCGCTACAGCTTTCTGCATGGGAGCTAGGTCTGGGCTTTATAAATCTTCTCAGGGTTTTGGTAATATTAATTGCTAGTAGTTTAAATTTAGAATTGTATAAACCATCTGCAATCTATCAATTATTGGGTATAGTTAAGTATTTGATGTGGGTACTTTATATTATAACATTTGGCATAGGTATCAAGCTTGTTCGTGATGCAAAACTAAGTTTAAGATTTGACCAGAAGAAGGAGGAGGAGGAGGATGATAAAATTGAAGGGGAAAATAACAAAAAGAAGAGGGCTTCAAAGTCAGTACAACTAATACGTAGACGTTCCCGGCGCGAGAGCTCGATACACATTAAAAAAAGCATTGTCTCACTGGATTCTATCGTTTAAATTATTGTTAAAACCTTCCATCTGTATCATCAGTCAGCATTAAGCAGCACAACGACTACACGATGTAACTCTGATTGTATAGAATGTATAACAATATAAATGGCATAAATATTGAATCATTATCATATACTTATCATCGTTTATAGGATGATTTCAAGGTGTTGAAGATAACTGGCATTTCACTAAACTCTACCAATATAAGCTTTCCACATCCTCGTAAGAATCTTATCTACATCGTCAGGCTTCTGAGAGACAGCTATGGATAGTCTCAGCCGCTTACGAGCCGATAAAAAGTTCATCTGATATCAGACTGTTCGATTCGAAGCGTTCTGAAATCGTTCACCACGCTTCTGAGCTTCTCATAAGCTCATAAGCGTGTCGTTTTTTAAAGAATGTTTGTACTTTTTTATATACTTCCATATAGGCTCTACCATGTTGTCGTCTTGGTAGTGTTGGGATACATAGTCTACGAGTGCGTCGTACTCGCTGATAGCGGATAGTTCGTAGTAGATAGCATGATAGCATTCATAATTCATAAAGACTTGCTGAATAGAGGCCATTCTGTACTGAAAGTATACTGATGAATAATCAGGTTTAATAGTTGTTTTGTATACGAAAGGGTATGTTATAATACTAAGAAAAGCTACTGATGCATTCGCCTATTCGTATCGGATACGGACGACCCTAGTTTTCACACTGATGTATTCGCATATTCGTAGAGTATTCTGACGACCCAAGTTTTCGGATATTTTGTTTTGATGCAAAAACCGTCAAAATGGACCTGACTATTGGAAATAGTTCATAGGCTTCAATACGTTCCGACACTACAAAACGATTAGGCTACCGAGCAAAATAAGGGTGCTATTTTAGGAGGTTTTTAACAGGGACACAGGATGGATATATGCTAGTACGGTGATACCACTACACTCTTCGAGCACCGAAATAATATGGAGACCCCGACTCTTCGAGCTTTGTATATCGTAACTCGTAAATGTCTGAACCATGGTGTTAGAGCTTGCCTTTGTACTTAGGCTTATTATTCGGGTAGTCTAATTTGAACTACTAATAATGTACTTAACAACTCCACTACTAAAAAACAAATACACAATAATAATTGAATGGATGATCAACTCTTCTCCACCATTATTTTTTTTTATTATTGGCACATTGCACTATTATTATTTATTATTATATTAGATATAGCAACATACATTCTAATTCTGGCATTCCATTGGCATTACAAAAGTTAGTGCAATCATAAGTAAAGAACAAATTGTATCTAAACATACACATTCTATATCATATTACATCGCAATAAATACCAATCATATTTCCGTCATTGTTAACATACTTTAAAAGCCAATAATAATAATATTATAACACATCTTATTGTTTGTTTAACCATGCCGAAGAAAACGATTGCATATTTTTATGATTCGGAAGTTGGAAATTATCACTTTGGATATGGACATCCTATGAAACCACACCGTGTACGGATGGCACACGAATTAATTGTTAATTATGGATTATATCAACAAATGAAAATTTATAAACCAAAAATAGCTAGTAAACAAGATTTGATGAAGTTTCATTCAGAGCCATATTTAAACTTTTTAGAAAAAATTACACGAGAAACAATTCAAGATAATATTGAAGATATGAAACAATTTAGTGTTGGGCAAGATTGTCCAGTTTTTGAAGGTGTCTATGAGTTTTCAAAAATATGTGCAAGTGGTTCTATAGGCGGCGCAGAAAGATTAAATGAAGGTAGTGCAGACATTGCAGTCAATTGGTCTGGTGGTTTGCACCATGCGAAAAAGAGTGAAGCTAGTGGTTTTTGTTATATCAATGATTGTGTTTTATCTATTATCGAGTTATTAAAAGTTCATGAACGTGTGTTGTATTTAGATATTGATATCCACCACGGCGATGGTGTCGAGGAAGCGTTTTTGACGACTAACCGTGTTATGACATGTTCATTTCATAAATATGGCGATTATTTTCCTGGAACCGGTAGTGTAAACGATGTTGGTGTTAATGCAGGGGAAAATTATTCAATCAACTATCCATTGAATGATTGGATCGATGATGCAACATATGTGGATATTTTTCAAACAGTAGTTGGAGATATCATGAATAAATTTGCACCTGGTGCAATTGTGTTGCAATGTGGTGCTGATTCACTTGCTGGAGATCGTTTGGGATTATTTAATTTAACGTTGAAAGGCCATGCGGAATGTGTTAAATTTGTTAAATCATTCGATGTGCCAGTCATGATATTAGGTGGCGGTGGTTATACGATGCGCAATGTCGCGCGTTTATGGACATATGAAACCTCCGTCTTGTTAGATACAGATATAAGCAACAATTTACCAGCGAATAAATATTTTGAATATTTTGGACCAAATTATAAATTGCATATTGATGCATTAAGTAGCCCACAACATAAAAATGAAAATACAAGTGAATATTTACAAAACATTACAGCACATGTGTTGGATACATTACGTAAAATTCAATCTAGTCCAAGTGTCCAAATCAACACCGGCCAACCAGGTACTGGGGGATTAAATAAAGATACCAATTTTACTAGAAGCGATATTGATAGCTCAGAGAAAGACAACGTGGATATTACGAAAGATAAATTACATTTAGAAGGGAAAGATGAACGTGTTGTGGACATAGATAGTACTACACAAAGTAAAGGGGAATTTTACGATGGAGATAAGGATCAAGATGGTGATGTAGCAATGAGTTGAGAAGAGACAGGGGGAGAGACAGTGGGAGAGAGAGAGAGAGAGAGATAGAGAGAGAAATATATATATATATACTCGTATGATATATGATATATATTATACGAATATGATATATATATTTATTTTTAAAAAAATAATTAATTTAATTTACGCATAATTTATTTGCCTTGGTAGTGTCACACATTAATACGACACGTACATTTTAATAGAATATAATACGAGCACATATTTTATGTATTTTTTTAAACTACTTCGTAATACCGAACGTACGTATGGTTCGTATTATTATATATATATCATATACACTCGTAATTAATATATTAATATTTAATATTATACGTGGGGAAATATCAACACACTCGTGTGAGATAGATTATTTCAGTTATTGTATTCTTTTGAAAGAGTACGAATTATCATGAGTAAATTAAAACAATAAATTATGCGTAAATTAAATTATTTTTAATTATTACGTACGAGTCGTAATTATATATTAATAACATCGGCCATAATTTCAATAACGGTTGTTACCATTTTTGCATTAAAAATTGGTAGTACCAGGAGCTGCACGATACTTATTATACCCCGAATATGATTGTGGCGCTGGTGGGGGGTTATACATTGTATTGTTCATTGTCATATTATTATTATTCATAGACATTACATTATTATGATGTGTCATTCTTCCATTATTCATCATCCCTCTACTAGTATTATTCATATAACCCATTCTTCCATTCATGCCTGTCGCATTCATATTGCGATACATATTAACATTATTATTGTAGCCTGTGTTATATGGATTATTATTGCCAAATGCATTTCTTGGTGCCATTGGCTGTGCTTGCACCACTGGTCTCCCGATGATACCAGATGGCCTTATATATGTCCCACTCACTACTGGAGGCGGTGAGGGGGACATAGGCGGTGCTAGATTTCCAGCCATTGAGTACTTAATATCGTTGTTTAAGAATGATCTCACCTGACGATGAGGCGCAGCTTGGGGACGAATGACTCTTGCACGAGGCAATACTTTCGGCTTCCTTCGTGCTTCACGAGCGCGGCTTTGCATACTAGATGTTTGCCTTGGTGCAACTGTAGGTTTCACTTGTTGTGGAACTCCAGAGTATTTTTCAGGATTGGCAAAATAATAATTTACCGCTCGTTCCACGTCTCCACCTGCTTTATCTAGCAATTCATTAGCATGTCTATCACTTATGTCTCCAACAATTGCACGTAAATGGCCTAAGGCACCTGCATCAAACTTTTGCACTGATAATGCACGACGCCTAACTTCTGCTTTCGTGTTATTAGCATTTCTATCGGTTTGAAGAACTGGAGCAGAGCGAGTATTAGGAAGCACTGGTGCTGTTGGCCTTGGCTTTGATATTGATGGTGGTGCTACCACTACTGGTGCCACTAGTACATTTTCTACTTTAGGATGCTGCCCACTTGCAAAATAATAATTAATGCAGCTCTCAACATTCCCGTTAAAATCTTCTAGCATTTTATTAGCTTCCTCATCTGAAATGTTACCAAGGATAGCTCGAAGTTGCGTATATGTTTCTGCGGGAAATTGCTGTTCATTTTGCACTGCTACAGCATTGTTGTTATTATGATCAGGCCCAACTTCTACTACTTTAGGATGCTGCCCACTTGCAAAATAATAATTAATGCAGCTCTCAACATTCCCGTTAAAATCTTCTAGCATTTCATTAGCTTCCTCATCTGAAATGTTACCAAGGATAGCTCGAAGTTGTGCATATGTTTCTGCGGGAAATTGCTGTTTATTTCGCACTGCTACAGCATTGTTGTTATGATTTACTTCTTCTTGACTTGGACGATGTTGCATAGCTACTGCAGGTTGATTCTGACGTTGTTGACGCTGTTGATCAAGCCCAACTGGATTCACTGTAAAGGGAGCATATACATTGTTTGGTGCGGTTCCAGACATTCGCCGTTGTATCGATGCTCTTCGATTTTCATTATTACTGCCATCTCTGCCGATACTGGCATTTAAAATATTTGATCCTTCCGTAGCAAGAGCATTACGATCCGTTTTGAACAACGTTATGCCAAGTGAAGCAATTTGTTTCCTTCCAGAATTTAATACGCGAAAACCATTTGGTTGTGCACGTTGTTGTGTCGGTATTTGTTGCAAAGATATCCTTGATACACCAACCTGGCGTGAATTCTTTTTTGTCAACAATTCACATAGTAACATTTGCTCGCCACCATACTGAAAGGTTACTTTCTCATCAACAATACCCATTTTTCCTATAGCTGGCGTTTTCAATACCTTATTTCCTAAAGAACATTTGATATAAATATCTTTTGAGGTAAGATATTTTGTCAAATGGTTATCAATATCTATAACTTGATGCAAGTGTATCACAAGCAACGGTTTTTGGGTGGACATTGTATATTATGCTGTTTTATGTATTAAATAAAGTTGTTTATTCTATTTGTGGAAACAACCTATGTAATTGATGATAATGTAAATGTAAATCTCCAGTTCACTCAAAAATCATCCAATGTGTATGTACATATTGTGATTTCACATCATTATTATACAAGTTAAAGTTAAAGAAGTAATTATATTATTTTTTATTTTTTATCTTAACAACAACCACCTTACTCTCACATTACCTGGTATTACCTGTAATGTAAAATACCTCGTAAAATACTTAAGGGCTTTGGATTAACAACTTTAATCAAAAAAATTTTAAATATTCATTATTATTCTAGAATTATATTTAAATATATTTAAACAAAAAAAGAAGGGCACGCAAGGAGGGAAGTTTCAAAAATCAAAACAGATTTTTATAAAAATACCAAGCTGGCAAGCCTTAGGCAAGAAGTTTTTCTTTTATTTATTTCATTGTACCCATTGTATAATGAATATTTTCACAAAAGCAATCAGGATCTGTTTCACCAACTTTAGAACAAACATAAGCCCCTTGGCTATCACTTCTATTTAAATAAAAACATGAAATTGGATAAGCTCCTTCCCGATTCTTAGTCTCATTTTGATTATTACATATAAATCGTTTATTTAAACCATTTGAATCCAATATTGCAAATTGGCAAGGTGGTGCCTTACGTGTTTCTTCTTGGCATTGAAAACCCCAACGCGATTCAAAAATGGACATGTTATTTATATTTTTTTTGTTTGCTGGCAAATTTAACTGGCAAAACACGTCTTTATTCAAATGAAACATTGGCCCTGTAACATTAGTACCACGAAATGTCCCTCTTACAATTCTAGAACTTTTTATAAAGGATAACGGACCAGACAATAAAGGGTTATCTGAAAAACGTACTTCTACCAACTTGTTCATGTTCGACAAAACACTTAAATCTCCAGAAATTCCTTCGTTGTTGAAATATATGTATTTTAAATTCATCAATTTCCCCCATGACTGTGGAATCAATCTTTGTAGATACTTTTCTCTATTGCAATTTCTATTGTTAGAGAAGCTAATAGTGTACACCTCTTTCTGTATTTTTTGCTATTTCAGTAAATGTTTCTAAAGTAGTTTGTTGAATACTTCTTCCATCATTCACTATGATATCCTTCTTCTCCATTTTATATCGTATTATGGTATACTATGTCTTAAAAAAAAAAAAGAACGGATACAAAATATTAAAATAAAAAACAAAACAAATACATATATATCTATATCTATCTTCAACAACAAATCATTTTGATTTATAATTATATATTATTTTTTATTGGAAAAATGATGTGAAGAAATCCTCCTGTGATGACTGAGAGTTTGTACTGTGCTACTACTATGCTGCTACTTACTATAAACTTACATGTATTATTTTAAGCTGATGTGAGTGAGAAGAAATCCAGAAATGTGTACGTGCATTTTTGCTTTTTTCTGAATTTCTTTTTACCTTAAATGGAAATCTATTATTAAACTATTATAACTAGATAACTAGTGATGGCCACGGCAAGAAAAACAATTCACGCCCGACCACGGCATCTGGGAAAAATCCACAACCGACCACGGTTTGACGGCGTTTTTGACGCCGTCACTATAACTGTTTACTATTGAAAAAAATATCAAGCCTATTTAGTTCTATAGGCATATTCCGTTATAGCCGTTTCGCATGTTTCACACGTGTCCTCGATATAGACATTTTCCCACGAGAGGATACATCATCTACACAAAGAAATATTTGTAATGGATGATTGTACATCAAAAACGGGCGGTCTATCTCGTCTATCAGTTAAAAAAAGAAACAGAAGCTTTGAACACACCACTCTTCGTCAACCAACCATCAAACAACAAACAAACGTTTGCAGAAACAAACAAATACAGTTGTAAACACCCATATTCAAAACTTTCGAATTGCCAAGCATACGCATACAATCATAAATGGGTCGTGTTGCTGTTGGTCCCCAACGGGAAGAGTCGAAAGAGCGGCAGGTCGTTAATTTATATGAAGTTCTAGACGATAGATTTGCTCACGAGGGTTGTTGCAGGCCACTCGTTAGAATGTTAACACACAATTTTACGAAATAACATTTAACAAGATCTATAAAAAAGTGGAAGCAATGAGTTCGTGAGATACCTGGTATTAATAAAAAATTTTAAAATATTTTTATTTTTATAGACCAGAGTAAGAGAGAAAAATCCCTCTGTGTGTATATTTTATACCTGGTCGCAAATATTTATTAAGTTAGTCTCTATAATTTTATTTTTTATTTTAGGATTCTAGTAACTAGATTGTTTTCTGCCATAATATGATATTTATGTGTGTGTGTGTGTGTGTGTGTGTGTGGTTTTTAAAGTGTATTGATATTACGAAATATTCGTATCATAGGTAAATATATATTACCAAAAATGTGTGCGTTCATCCAATATTCGCCCCCAAGCGCTCGCCTAAAAGTCTCAAAGCATTGAGATCTAGATTAAATGCAGTCTGAGTACCATGATCCTCTTTCGTCAACAACACACAACAGCCCATACTCTGGTAGAATGCTCGGCTGTTTTCATCGTCTACACACCAACAAAAAGCTTTCTCAACGGAGAACGCTTTTATTGCATGCGAAGCCGCTATGCACAGCATCCGCTTCCCTATTCCTCGTCGTTTCCACTCAGGCAGTACATACAAACTCATTAATTCGACACTAAAGTCTTTTGTCATTATTCCAGAATCATTATTCTGTAGCTTCCTGCCTCGTTGGAAACGAGCAAAACCAACAATCTCAGGATATCCAGGGTACTTTACCGTTTCTGCAACAATATATACCTGGTCTGAACTGATGAGCCGTTTAGCCCAAATACCGTTCCATTTTGCATTGAAGTAAAACTCTGTTGGTGCATCTGCCTCCTCATAATACACAAACCCTGTAGAAAAAAAAACGCGCCTGATGTGGTCGCAGTCTTGCACTGTTCCTACTCTATATTGGATATGACACTCGGTAACAGGCTTTGGTTCCCATACCTTTTTAGTTGTGTCAACTGCATCTGATACTGCAGTGCTCATAGATATTGGTAAAAAATGCCTCCTGATGTGCGTCAACCATAAGCATATATGTATATATGTTTTTGAAACTTTTTTTTTAAAAAGTATTATTATTATTTAGATTATTATAAATTAATAATCCGTAAATAATAATAATATTATAAATAATAATAATCGTGGTGCAAAATGCAAAATCATCATCAAATAATTCAAAATATAATAGCTTGCATACGCTATACTACTCGAAGTGAAAATGGCACCTATCAACATGATGTAATCTATTTTATACTTATATTTAACCAAAATGACAAAAATGTATATTTTTAATTTTTTGATAACATAAATTTCCGAAAATATTTATATTTTATTCAAGGCCACATCCATCAACTGTGGCACTGTGGCACATTCAAGTACAGCCAAAATGGCCAAAATACCACCCGGCACTCTCAACTATTCCAAAATTTCCGAAAATATTTATATTTTATTCAAGGCCACATCCATCAACTGTGGCACATACACACATACAGCCAAAATGGCCAAAATACCACCCGGAACTCTGAACTTTTCCAAAATCTATAGATGTCATTTTTGCCTTTTTGATAGGAAGCTTATACTTGTTAGTGCTCAAATATTTCTATAGATGTCACGTCAGCAATTTTAGGTACAAAAATCGTACTTCTTAGAATATACTAATCTTTCCTAGTTGCCATTTTCACACCGAGTCTATTCGTCGCTTCGCTCCTCAGAGTGAAGTGCACGAAATAGACGAGGGCACCGTGTAGACGGAATCCATCATCGGAATCTAAATGGGAATCATGGAATCATCGCGGTGTGAAAATGTGAAAATGGCACCTATCAAATTAGATATACTCTATCAAGTACGATTTAGGTAAGTACGAGGAACGAGGATACCTAAAAAAACGTGTATGGTGCTATGTGATTGTGTATTGTGGTCCATGTTGTGTACGTTGGCCCTTTTCCAAAACAGTCAGGACGCAGGACTAACCCATGATAGGGCCACGCTCAGTTTAAGTACAAGCCAACG
>LT649907.1:0-11707 GCA_900128395.1 Stramenopiles sp. TOSAG23-2
CATTTTCTATATAAGCTTGTATCACCTCTTTTCCCTTCGTTCCCTTCATTTCTTTCAAATAAGCAAAACATATTTCCCTATGCAAGGTGGTTCTGTAAATCAAGCATTTCATAAGATTTTCATCAATATCATTAATAAATAATAAAGCCAAGCCGTTCAAAATAAGTTCAATAGAAGGTATTTGGTTATACCGCATTAATAAAAAACCAGTTAGGATTATGCTCCATATCATTTCGACGAATTCTAAGAACACCCACATAATGGTTTTTTTTTTACTTGAAGTTGATATTATTATTCCTGAATAATAATAATGATGAAAAAAACTAACTAATATTTTTACTTCAACATATCCACAAAAGAATAAAAAAAGAAAATAAAAAAGAACATCTTGCAAGAAAAATTTAATATAGTCTCCCATAGTTAGGTCATCTTTTGTTTCCACGACGCTGAATGTATTAATTTGATGTGTTGTGTTGTATGAAATATTGCCTACCCTGAAACCGTGTTCGTGATATTCCACTCTGGACCAATAACGATTTTCCTCCATGTCACCATCAGCTATAAGTGAAACATAAAGAAACATAGCTAGCTCTACAACTTTAATTGCATAAGCGCTAATTCGAATGGACAAAGGCAGTTTTTTAGGGCAAAATAAAATATCATAAGCCCCAAGGTCTTCATCTTTCATATGCTCTTCATATATAATTTCAAGCTTGCTTCTTTTTTCTATTAGATCATATTTCTCTTGTATTTTTTCCATGAACTTTTTAAATAAGTCTGCCTCAGCATCACTTAAAACAATAGATTTTTCTTCAGTAGCCGAAGTTGCTTCGCCTATTAAGTTAGTTTCTGGAACAATTTTAGACATCGTTAAGATTATTGTATGTATGTTTGCTATTTGATTTTATTTTTATAAATATTTTTATTCAGTTTATACATGCCGTGTAGGTGTGTGTATAAACGCAGTTGAACGGTAAATTTATTATTTTCTAGGTAGAGAAAATATTCCTTCGTTCCCTTCATTTCTTTAAAAGGGGGCGCACAACCAGTCATTTTTTATATAGAAATAGCATTAAATCATAATAATATCCAAAAATAGCATAAAATATCATTATTATAAATTTTTCAAAAATAAAATGAATAAATGATTGAAAATTTCAATACTATACACACTATATACATAAAGATATATATATCTATACGTATATACACAGACGGATGTATATCAAAAAGAAATTTATTAATAAAAACAATTAACAACAAACAACAATTGATTAAAAGAATATATACAAATTACAGCAACAAAACAATATTTATACAATATGAGTTCAACGCCAACAAATAGAAAAAATATAAAGGGCATCTCAGATCCAGCACAAGATATGTTGGAAAACTTCAGAAAAGATGGATCCCTTGAGTTTAGTATGGACGTTTTTAACGATTTAATTGATGCCGGAGACACAGACGAAAGAATGTTTTTAGCTGAAAAACTTGTGAAAAAAGACGGGGTAAAAAAATCTATTTATTATTCAATGTATGAATGCGACGACCGATTTGAAAAACAAGAAAAAGTATTTGATAATTTAGTTGTGGTAGATGAAGACATGTCGTTAAGACAGGTTGTAGATAAAGGAACTATCTACAAAGAAGTCCATGAGTGGTTGGAAGCCAACGAACAACGTGATAAAGATGACAAAGCGAGAAAAGCGCTAGAACCATTAACTGAATGGTATGAACGAAATAAAGCAAACCGAAAAAAGAAGGTAGCAGCACAGAAAATTGAAGAACTTATTACAAATATCAAAGATTTTGAAGACGAACTTCAACGTGCAACAAAACCATCCATGCAAAAGTTGCTGAAAGCGGAAGTGGCAAAAGCAAGTAAAGATCTTGAAAAGAGAAAAAAGAAATTTATAAATGATTTTCACGAATCTTACGAAACCTACAAAAATATTGGACCTTCTCCGCTGCAACGACAAGATACGTTAGAAGATTTAGAAGAGAAGAAAAAAACCATTAATGATGCTATAAAAAGGGCTGAGGAACGACGTAAAAGAAAAAGAGATAGTGATGATGAAGGATCTAGTTCGAGCTCAGATAGCGATAGCGATAGCGATGATGATGATGATGATGATGGCAATGATGATGATTTTACAAGTGCCCCAACTCCAAGTTCAAAGAAGAAAAAGAAAAAGAACGACGAAACAGGACACAATATTACAAGTTTTTTTGCAGGAAGTAGTAAAAAGAAAAATACAACGCCTTCAGCATTTGATATAGACGATGATACAAACGAAAAAATTCAAGAATTTTTACAAACACAAAAAAAGAAAAAGGCAAAATCAAGCAAGAAAAAGAAGAAAAAAAGCAGACATTGACTACCACAAAGTCCAATGTCGATTAAACAAATAGACAGATATGAAATATTTCAATCAAAAAAAAATCTTATAAGTTGTTTTATTTAAAAAGATTTTAATTTAAATGTATAATAATTATTTTTTTTTTTACTAAATGTGATAAACACATAACGTCCATACCATCTTTTATCATTTACTATATGTTGAGATTGAATGTACCAACCTAATTGATTCATTTGATTTAATCTACGAGGAGTAAAAGTATTCATAGTTGATAAATTTATTAACCAAAAGATACCTTTAGTTGATATATTCATTGCTTTAAGATGAAAACGCCAGAATAATTTACGTGGCACAAACGGAGGATTTCCAATGATGTATTGAACTTTTGATTTGTAATGAAAAAAATTGCGACCTTTGTTTAATTCACACCAATCTTTTTCTACATAAGATGGTAAATTATTATAAAAAGCTCCGTTGCCCATGCATGGATCTAAGATAATATCATTTTCTTTAAAATTACATCTTTTGATTAAATGTTTTGCCATTTTTTCATTGGTATATACAAACGTTTTATCGAATTTATTAATTAATATTCCTAGATTGTCTAATTTATCCTTTTTATAATCCCAAATTTTCTTTTTATCATACGTAAAATCATGCATCATCTTTAAATAATATATAGCTTGTTGATAGTTTTTTTGTTTGACAACATCTTTTAATGTAGCATGTTCCAACTCTTTATTTAATTGACGTATTTTATGAAATTCCAAATATTCATAAGCTTTTTTATAGTTTTTTTGTTTAACTATATCTTTTAAAGTTATATTATCCATTTCTGTATTCATTTTATCTTGTATAATATATGGATGTTATTATTTTGCAATTTTTATATGATTATTTGTATGTATGTATATATTTATATACGGTATAATTATAACATTACGAAAAATAAATAGCACTAATTTTACTATTTATTATTCAATTTTCACAAAAAAACATATATTCATAAAGATAAAATAATAATAATAATAATAATAACATGAAACATAAAAAAGATATAAAGAAAACAAAAAATCAATAAAATGGATAAATATTCATTAAAACAAATAAAAGAAAAAGGTTTATATGAAGAAGCCAAATCTTTTTTAGAAGCAAAACATCTGGAACAAATAAAAAATGAATTATTCGATAAAAGTTTAAAAGAAATAGCCAGATCTAAACGATATGAAGATGCTAAACTAATATTATTTGCTGAAATATTACAAACAAAAAATGAGTTTTACACACCGAAAGAAGCTTTTCAACAAATAAATCATTTTATACCGAAAGATAAGACAATATGGGAACCATTTACAATGGGAAATCACAAATGTATAGAAAGTCCAACCTATTTACGAGAACTAGGTCATAAAGTTATAGCGACAGGCGAGAATTTTTTTACATGTTCCTATGGTGATATTGTTGTCAGTAATATACCTTTTTCCACACCAAAGGGCACACCAAATATAAAGATGCGGATATTAAAGCGTTTGGTATTTTTAAAAAAACCATTTTTATTACTAGTCCCAATACAATTTTTACAAACAAGAGAGATTAAAATGTTTCAACAAAAATATGGAGAGATTCAATTATTAATTCCGTGTGATAGAATTAAATTTTATTATTATATAAATAAAAAGCGACACCAATATGCACACCCAAACAACCATCATATTTGTTGTTGGATTTGTTGGAAAATGAATTATGAGCGAGACGTGTATTTTTTGTAAAATAATATGTAGATAGCATTAGGATCCATTTTTCTGATTTTTTTTTACTTAATAATTTATTATATATATACCACAAATATATATATATGCATAGATAGATAGATAAACATATATGCACATGTTTATAAATAAAAATAAAAGTAAAAACACAAAATGGAATCTTATTCATTAAAACAAATAAAAGAAAACGATTTATATGAAGAAGCTAAGTCATTTTTAAAAACAAAACATCTGGAACAAATAAAAAATGAATTATTCGATAAAAGTTTAAAAGAAATATGTAGATCCAAAGAGTATAAACCTGCACTTTATATATTAAAAGAATACATGCTACGTGAAAAAAATGAATACTATACAAACAAAGATACGTTTGAAAAGATTAACCATTTAATACCAAAAAATAAAATAATATGGGAACCATTTACAATGGGAAACCACAAATATATCGAAAGTCCAACATATTTACGAGAACTAGGTCATGAAGTTATAGCAACAGGCGAGAATTTTTTTACATGCAACTATGGTGATATCGTAGTTAGCAACATGCCTTTTAACCAACATATGGGTGAAGAATCGATAAAGGTACGAATTATTAAACGTTTAATAAAAATGAATAAGCCCTTTATGCTTTTGGTTCAAAGTAATTTTATTCAAACAAAAGTATTTAAAACTATACGTGATAGACACAGACATTTTCAATTTATACTTCCTAGCTACAAAGTGAGTTATCACAGAAAAGATTTACATGGGGATAAAGTAAAACTGAGTGTTCCAAATTTTTATAGTTCGTGGATCTGCTGGAAAATAAATTTGGCTGCTGATGTGATTTTTGTGTAAAACTAAATGATTTAATACTTAATAAATAGCTTTATTTTTTTATCATAGCCTGTGATGCGGACGTAAGCGCACTATTAATACTTACACCTCCCTGTGGCATCCAACCTTCAGCTATTTTCTCCTCAACTAGGAAAGCCAGTTGCTTGTAGAGAAGCGGCTCAATAAATTCATTACCTGGTGCATATCTATATATTCCTCCTGTGCTCTTTTCTAAAACAGGCAGTCCTTTTGCTAGATTTTTTATCTCTTCATAAGTTAGATCAGGTTTTGTCTGTACTCCCCCAAATACAGGAGCTTTTGGTTTTTTTTGGAGTTCTTGTTGATATAGTGCATATAACCGTTTATAATTATCAGCAGCTTTCTTATATTCATCTGTTTCCAATACATCAGACCTAGATGCCCTAACTATAATATATTTCTGATGAGGAGCGGTAATGTGTACTGAACTGTCTGCATGGACAGGAACTGTATTGATTGAGTAATATATCCACACTAAAACACACAAAAAAGCAGCTAAAATGTATTTCATCATTTTTTTATTATTCTTTTTTATGTTATTAATATTTTTTATATTTGCATGTGTATTTTTATTTTATCTTATGTATAAAATAAGTAATTATTTAATAAATATTATTTATTTTTTACAGATTTATATTTATATTTGTTGTAAAAGTAATTTGTATCTAATAAAATAATAATATGGATATAGCATTATATGGCGTTTTTCCAATAATGAAGTAAATAAAATAAATATCGTTAATAAAAACCTACAATCTGATACATAAAAATATTCAACAATATAATTTATCTCTTTTTGTCAATTTGGGGAGAGAAAATAATTATTAGATAACCGTCCTGTGTAAGCTAATATGGATTATATTAGTAATATATTATCAAAATGTTTTAAACATAATGTAGATTTAAGTTATGAACGTATAAAAAAATGGTTCATCCCTGTAAGAAACTGTATTATGTTTTTTATCATGTGTGAAGTTATTATTATCATGTGTGACTCCGTGGCAGACAAGTTTTGTAAAATACAAATACAGTGGTCTGTATGGTGGTTGTTATCGTGGTTTAACAAAAAAGATGGAAACTTATGTTATTACGTTCGTAAAATCCCATTGGATGTAATAACTGCAAGAAACAATTATTTTTGGGAAATAATTTCACTATGGTTTGCGTTCATCACCACCACTTTATGGAATAACTCTCATGCAGTTTATAACCACAATAAAACTATCACATCACAGGAGTTAGAAAATTTTAAAGATTTTCCATTAATGAAAAATGTCACAACACAAGTGTATGCAGTTTGGGATATTCCTGGTTTAAAAGCTGGAGTGTATTTAAATTATAATGATATTGAAACATTTCATAAAAGGAAAGGAAAAGAATTCGGGGACTATCATGGAGTTCGGAGTTATAACTCTAAAAATTGTGGGGGTGATTTATTAAGAACAGTAAAAACAGCAGAGGAAAAAGTAAAGGATGAGTTAAGAGTAAAGAATATTCCACATTTGCGTATAAAAAAAGAATAACTTTAGATTCACATTAAGTATAATATATAAAAAAATTCATATAAATATAATTTATTTCTAGTATATATATATATGATAAAGGTAAATATAAACGAAATTGAGGCGATGAGCCTAACAGAACTAAAAAATGTATTACGGCAATTTTTAGAAAAAGAAAATGCGAGATTAGAAAAAATGAGAAAAGCTCATGCAAAATATAGAAAAAGTGAAAAAGGTCGGAAAAAAATGCGAGAATTACAGAAAAAACACTACCAAAAATCCAAAAATCCACCAAAAAACTAGCTTTTTTTCCAAAAAAACAGAGAAAACGACTCAAAAAGTAGCATAAAATGTAAAAAAAAGGTATTAAATTTTTTACATTTTTACCGAAAATCCAAAAAAATAGCCATATATTGGACATTCAAGGCTAATTTACGAAGGCTATACATTTTACTGGTTTTTACACCATTATGGTCTTATTTTGAAAATATACCTTTATTTTTATGGTCTTATTTATGGTCACGAAGGAAACGAAGGAAAAAGTCAATTTTAAAAAGAGGAAAGAAAAAAAATATTTTTTTTTATCCATAACAAATATATATAAGTTAGAAACCCCCTGTTTTTCCTTCGTATCCTTCGTTTCATATACATATTTATATATTTAGAATCAATATAAAGAAATCTTCTAATAAATATGTATAGGATGGAAAATTATTGGAAAATCGAGAAAAACACCAGTCAATTATTTAGTAAATTTGCTATTTTGCATGAACCTCTGAATCTTGAAAATTTAGAGTTGCTTTTAAGATCCAACTACAACTGCACATACGATGATAAAGAATGGCTAGAACAGTTCAATGTCCCATTTGATAATGTGCGGGACCATTTAAAAAAGCTAAAATCTAAAGTGAGGAATGGACATTTAGAAACAAATGCAAGTATTAAAGATGGGTATGGTAGAGCCACATACAAAGGGCATATATCACTGTGTATGTTAAAATCTGAAATACGACAAGCTTTATCTATAGAGACAAGCACTGATTATGATATAAAAAATTGCCAACCACATATTTTATATGAAATTTGTAAAAAAATGATAAAGAAAAAAAACAAAAAAGAATATACTAAATTAAAAAGTTATTGCACAAAACGTGATAAATGGTTAAGCACATTAGCCGAAAGCTTTTTTAATGAAGATACAAAAGAGAATAGAGGAAAAGTAAAAGTTGGAATTATTAGAATGTGCTTTTTTGGCGGATCTATCTCAAAATGGTTTAATGAAAATAATGTAGATATGGATAAAAATGGTGATGTGTATCAATTAAAAAAAGAAGTGGATGCCATAGTGGATAAATATATTATTCAAAATAATTACAAAATATTTGAGGAGATAAAAAAAGAAAAAGAACAAGAGTATAATGACAAGATGAAATATTATAAAAAAAATAGAAAGAAAAAACCACATCTAAAACAACCGATAAAGAAAGATCCAAAAAGCACATTAATAAGTAAATTCTTACATGAATATGAACGTAAGTGTGTTGAAGCAGTATTACTGGAACTAATGAGACGTGGCAAAATAAAAAAAAATGAATTTATTTATTGCTATGATGGATTTCAGATAAAAAATAATATAGATGTCAGAGTAGAAGAATTGGAAAGAATTGTAAAGGATAAAGTTGGACTAGAAGTAAGATTTGATATAAAGAATTGTGCAGATGGGGAAAAAGTTATGCAAGAAGTGAATGAATTAATAAAAGCTATGGAACCCTCAGAAAAAAATCAGTATGAGTTTGATCCAGACTATTTTAAAAGTATAGACGATTGTTTTGAAATGCAATGTTGGTATTGGAATAAATTTTTCTGTTTTACAGAAATGGAAGGAATTTATTGGTACCGGGATAAAATACCGAAAAATAATCCAGAAACAGGAAAAACACAAATGGTTAATAAAGTCACAGAATACAGTCCAAATAAATTTAGAGATTCCTGGAGGCACTATAAAACAATAAAGGTTGATAAAAATGGTAATAAAGACGCAAAAATTTTTATAGATAAGTGGAAGGATGACTTAGATTATTTTAATTCCTACAAATTACAAAATTTTTTACCAGAAAATAAACCGTTGAGGTTATTAAATCATGACAAGTCTATATATAATATTTTTCAAGGTTATCCAGATTTTTTATTTTCAGATGCACAACTGGAAAATTATGACAAAAATGTAAAGTTCTTTCTACAATTTATTTCCAACTTAGTAGGTAATACTGAAGCGTGTGAGCAATTAACACACTTAATTGGATATAAGATAAAATATCCCGGACGTAAAAAGCCTTATGGTATAATAATAAAAGGACTTCAAGGTGAAGGTAAGAATTTTTTACTATACTTAATTTCGAAAATAATAGGTGAAGACCATTATTTTACTTCCAGCAATATAGATGATATAGCTGGAACCCATGCAACAGGTATCGAGGGGAAATTAATTATAAACCTAAATGAGATGGATTTAAGCTCAACAAAAGATAAAACAAATTTGATGAAAAGTCTTATTAGTGAAAATGTAATAAATGTTAATAAAAAATTTGTGAATCATTATAAAGCGTATAATTTTGCATTGTTTATTGTGACCTCTAATGAAACACTACCAATTATGATAGATATGATGACAGGTGATAGAAGATGGTTTGTTTTTGAAGGTAATGGAGAAAATACAAAACTGGATGACAGAACATGGGATTATTTGTGGGGACTATGTGAAGATCTAAATTTTTTACGTTGTATTTATAAATACTTTATGGGTTTAGATTATAATGCTTACAGTTTTAAAGAAGCTAAACGACAAAATAGTTTAAGTAAAGCATATGCAAAAATGGCTTCATATTTTATACCATATGAGTTGCTATTTTTAAAAGATTTTTTTATCAATAATAGATTTTTAATGCAAAAATATGGAGAAAATTATGATGATGAACGTCTTTATTATAAATTTGATGCTTTTTATGAAAAAATGGAAATCGAAGTAGCAGATATGTGCAGGGAATTTTGGGAATGGAGTGAAAATAATAGAGTGGCATTGGGTCAAAGTAAAAACACAAAAGCATTAAAGAATAAGCTAATGTCATTTAATTTCAGAGAATTTACAACATTTCTTGATAATAAAACTAGACGAGTAAAGTTACGGTTTTATCCATATTTAGTAATGAAAGACTTAATTAGTAAAAAAGCTTTTGATAGTGCAGATATGGAAAAATGGCGAGAAACAGATTTGAAATCTAACAATAATAAAAAAAGTAATATAAATGATATTTTAGAATTTTGTAAAAGTCAGCCAGAAATCGAACCAACTACAATCAAAACTAAGGTAAAATCCACTCTAAAGCCAAAGGTGAAACGTAAGATAAAATCCAGATGTAAAAAAACAATTGCAAGTGAGAATAAATCTACTACTAATAATAAAGTGCAAAACAAGGTAAAATCCACTAATAACATTACTATAAAAATAGCAAATTCTGAAAATGTAGAACATTGTCCAACTTGTAAAGAACCATTTGGAAAATGTGATAATGAATATAATGGTTGTTATAAATTTTATGAAAAACAACAAGAAATATTACAACGATAAGGTGTAATTTTATATATTTAAAAAAAAACATATAAAATTTATTGTTTTTCTAAATTGTTATCAATTTCGATTTTGTTAAAACAGCACCTATATTGTAAGGCAGGGTGCTTAGCATCACAGTCAATAAACAGGAAGTCATACGGTTTTTTAGTATATTTTTTAAATTTTTTTATAAATTCTACTTTTTCTAAACCACAACCAATATCTGAATATAGTAAATTTATTTCTTTTTTCGATGGAACAGCAAACAGCGATATATAATTACAATTTACTCTAATCACTCTAGGAATGGAAGACCATCTTTGCCCTAAAAAACAAACACTACAATTTTTATGTCTAGATCTTACAAAATAATCTATCATGGGTGTTTGATTGGAATCTAGTAAAAAATCATCAAATATTACAAGATTTTGGACATTTCCATCTAATTCATCAACTGGAACTACATCATCCAGACTATTACTCATAAATAATATCTCCTCTTCAGTTTTTTCTTGAATTTTTTCAAACATATCTTTAATTAATTGAAACTTAGGTTGATTTAGGTGTTTTGAATATATATACAACCGGTCAAAACTCAAAAGCCTACAAATACTCCAGCAGATTAAATTACTTTTTCCAGATCCACTGGAACCATTAATAATCCAGCGAAAACCACCATTTTTATGCTGTGGCACAAGGCTACTTTTATTTCTACCTTTTTTATTGCCTTTAATACGCTTTATGTTATCACAATTTCCAATATCTAGCTTCACCATTCTTTATATATATATTTATTTAGAGAATTTTCTAAATGATTTAATTATTTTTTTTTATGATTTAATTATTTTTTTTTATGATTTAATTATATAATGGTTAAACAAGATTTTAGAAAAATCCAAAATTTATCTGAATTCGAAAAATTAGTGAATTCATTTACAGAGGAAAGGCAAAATTTAAAACAACGTGTCATGGAAGAAAAAGGTATATCAGAAATTTCTGAATTAGATATTGAAAAAAAAGCAGCACCAGTGGTTAGGGCAATCGAAGGATTGAAACAAGACTTAAAACCAACACGAACATACTTCCAAATGTTTGAAAATCAAGCAAATACCTCTGGTAAAAAGGTCACTGAAGTAAAAGCACAAAGAGTTAGTGGAAAAGTTATACAAAAATTAGGCACAAATGGTATTGTGGAAATAGATGCACTAAAAGAAAATCGAATAAGTATTATAAATGTGCGAGATCCACAAAATAGAGTGATTAATATTAATCTTACACCAGGTTTAGGTGAATTGGTATTTAAAAAGTATCAAGATATTAATAATGATGTTATAAGCAGAAATGACTGGATTACATTTTGGAATATTATGAATTATACTGACTTTCCTAGACGAGCTTTAGGTAGAAATAGAAAATTAATTAGGGCAAATCAAATATTTAATAACATGCCCCAACAACCACAACAACCACCACCACCAGCACCACCAGCACCTCCACAACAACAACCGCCTGGACCAGCACCACCTGGACCATTTGGACCAAATCCTCCATTCCCACCTAATAATAATAACAATAATAATAACAATAATAATAACAATAATAATAACAATAATG
>LT649908.1:0-11704 GCA_900128395.1 Stramenopiles sp. TOSAG23-2
CCTTTCAACATTTTACACTTGAAAATTGTGTTTTTCTGCCATGTTTTCTGTTTTTCATTTCCTATCATATTTATACTTAATGTCGTCCTTTTCATATACTCAGTAGATTTGTAGTGTTTTATATATTTGATAGGCCAGATTAGGTATTTTTGTACTTGAGAAGTGCATTTATAAATTTTAAAAAATTCACTATTATCTTGTAATTTTTCAGCCGTCCTAAATTATAAAAAAAAACTAAACATAACTTAAAGAAACTGCATCTCGTACAAATAACTGATCCACAACATGTACACCAACTTGTTGAAACTTATTCAAAATCTCATCAATCAACAAGACCCTCCTCTGAAAAGGTAGCTGCTGCACACCACGCACAGCCGCAATAGCGTTCAGTGCGGTTTGCCTTGCCAACATTGGTGCCAAATCTGCATGGATAATCATTCCATCTTGCAAAGGGCCAAAAGATATAGTATCAGTTCGGCAATATATTTCTACACGTAAAAGTTTTGGGGCGAAATCAGAGCCGCCCACATTAGTATCGTCTTTGTCCTGTCTAAATTTATAAGGGCAAATAGGCAATAGAACTATAAACACATCCGTAACCTTACTGATAAAAGTACGTACATCATATGCTCGCTCATTGTCACACCAAACAATTTGAACAGTATCATTACCAATGTGTCGTTTTCGACGTATTTGTTGTTTATCATTTTCTTTTAACGGTAGCCATGTTAAAACGTGATAAATTATTTCTACCGTGGGATCATCATAATACAGCGCATGGACATGCTCAGTCGCATCTAAACCACCCGTGTAACGCCCCTGTGAAACCAGGTCACCGATTTGTTCATCGCGTCCCAATCCCGAGACAAACTTATCGTATGCAAGTGAACCGTGAGTATTTTGCATAATTTCAACTTGAGTTGTTTGACCTTGGCCAACATATACAACGCCAACTTTTGTAGTGTGCCTTGGATTTGCTCTGTCCAACGAACGCAAGAAAGTACGCAAACGCTTGTTATCTTCAAGGGGAATAAACTCTTTTAGCTGATTTGGACCAATAAATCCTATATCTGACAAAAATTGTCTACAACGATCAAATGTTGTAACAGATGTAATACTTTCATTTTTATCATTGTTACGATGATCAGCAGAGGAATAAGCAGATGAAAATGAATCATCCTCATCATCATTACGTGCGTAACTATCTCTCTGCTTTACTACTAATTTACTAAATCTATTTTTTTCTGCTAGTCCCATACTTTCAATTTTATCTAAAAACACATTGTCAGCATCAACATTCTTTTCTAAATATTTTCGTGTTGTTTCATAATATGCTCTAAATGTTTGACTTTCATCACAATCACTGTCAAATTTATTGATAGTAAAATTTATAAGGTCTTCCAACCGATTTGAATACGTAGATGATTTGGGAATATCACTCTTCGCATATGCTTCGATCAATAAGTTGTGTAATGTATTATCTTCATTCTCCTCATTCCTACTTTCATGCACGCCGTTTCCAACCATTTCTAATACAACATCTTCAACGCTGTTGCCATTGTCAATTATATCCGTCTCAACACTTACTTTTTTCAACGGAACGTGGCCATACGTTTGTTTTATATCTCTTAAATAATCAAAGTCCCATGAAAATTTACCATTGGCATCTCTCATGATAATACGAGAAAAACACCGTTCGATATCCCCATTAACCAATGGCAATTCAGATATGCTAAAAATTTTTCCATTTAACGTGAAGAACAATGCCTTCGAGGCATCTGTATCGTTTTCAACTACATTAGTACGATAACCACCGTTCCGAATAAGTGCCGCAGGAGCTTTAAAATACCTAAATAAGTGAGATACAGTTGTTTGAGCTTCATATAGAGCTTTTAATTCCGCTGCTGTTTTCTTTACACCAAAGTCACCACCAGGATCGTCGCGATGAAGATTACCTTGATTAATCGCAGCCGTGCGTGAAGAAGACGATTGGGAGGATTTAGATTTGGCGAGCGTTTTTGACTTTGGAGAGCGTTTTTTATCGGTTAAATATGAGTGTGTCGAGCCCTTTCTTGCCGATAACCCATCTTTATGAATTATTTTGCCTAATATTTCTAATACATTTTCCACAACAGAATCATCTTTTTGCAACATAGTCCAAACTTTTAATGCTCGCGAAATTTTTTGGACAATCGACCACATATCATCCACTGGCATTTCCAAATTACGAACCTTTAAATTCTCAATGCATGTTAAAACAGTTTTCGTTAGTGATTGGATTACATTCGTCACAATTTGCTTACAATTTTCCCCTAAGCCATCTTCATTTTCAAGGCCTTTTGCAATAAATATTAAGGAGGATAACGCTTGCAAAACTACCTTAGAGGATATCCCTTTTTTATCGACAGATTCAATTATTTGAATGAATGAATTTATAATATGCAATTGGGAATTATTATGGAAATCATTGTATTTATTTACGAACCGTGGATATATATCTCTTTCAATTAAATCATAGATTTCTTGTTGTGCTTCATCAAAAAATGACATATTAATGTCATCATTATCATCATTTGTTAATTGTAGCGATTGGATAGCATCTGAATTTTTAGAGGAAATATTTACTTCACGTTCCGAATTTTTCTCAATATACGTCTTGTGAATAAGCCCGCCTAATTTAATTGCTACGGCTCTATCACTACTTTCTTTGTTGTATGATGCTGTTATTGTGGAAGCATGAAATTTTTCAACGTCAATCCAAAAATCAACATTTTCATCGCTATACTGTTTTTCGCTAAAATCTCTTAATTGTTGTCGAAGAGCATCATCGTATAAAATATCTATCAATTTCATCGATTCAAAAAGATTCACAGGTCTCGATGCTTTCTCGATCATCAACCGTCTTGTTTCATGTTGAAACATCGTAGATAAGGCGTGCATAATTTGAGACATTACGAACGGATCACTCTCATAACTTAACACCTTTAAGAGCAACTTTAGACCATGTGATTGCCGTAGAAGGTACTTTGGTGCCATCAATGATTTTTCTATATTATCTGATTTACTTGTATCTTCTTTCGTACCAACAGAGCGGAGATGTATACTTCGCGTGAGTAAAGAATGTACCAATGCGTTTGAATCCAACTTCGCAAACAATGCAGCATGGCAAAATATAGAAGACAATATACTAACAATGCTTCCTCGCAAATGCTTTGTTAACTTGTTATACTCCTTGTTTGACAAGCCATGGATGAGATAGTCTATTGAATACAAATATGATGGTATTAATGTACTAACCCCGTCATGACCAGTTGAAAATATGTCCATGGAGTGAGAAAGTATACTATGTACAACAGATAAATCTGAATTGTCTGGAAAGGACAATCCATACCCAATACAGCTGTATATTTCGAAAAGTCTATCACGAGATATAATTTCACCTGTACGTATGCTAATCAATATGCAAATGACAGAGAATGCCATTGCTTTTCCACCTTCAAATTTCCCACTATAATCGTATAAATGTTCTTCAAAATCATGCAAACAAGCGTTTAATAACCATGGACCAAAAAGATCAATTACTGTAGAGACCAACGGCGTTATAAATTTGGTACCACGTTTATATGTCGCAGCAACTTGCTCTTGAATACGCAACCAAGCTCTTATCATGTAAATAATTTGTAAGACAATTGTTTCAAATCCTTTTGGATAATTACGTGTTTTCCATATCTCACAATGCTTACCACATGAGAAAACATGCAAAAGTCTATCCCACAAAATAAACAAATGTGCCGAGTTAGAAATATCTTTATTTGCCCACTTTCCATACAGTGAAGATTTTCTTTGTTTACTAGCACCCTTTTGTTCATTATCACCCTCATCATCTGCACCACCGTCCTTTCTCGTCGATTTTTTATCATCATCATCTTTATCTTCTTTTTTTTCTTCAACCGTATGAACATCTTGGAATATTTCGTAAAGAGCTTGATAGAAATAATTATTCTCATCATCCCAATAATTTGTTTTTGATTTTGCTTGATCCAATACTTTGTATGCCGCATCAGTGGATTCAAACATATATTTTAAATTATTCACATCAAATGATGTAATTATTGACTTCGGGAAATTTAATCGTGCATGCAATTTCTTATTACTTGCTTTTAGATTCGATTTTTTCATGGACTTTGATTTCGTAATTGTTGGAGTTAAGAAAGATTTCGCTTCAATTGCATTTTTTCTTATGTCTTCATGCATTTGTACTTTATGCTTTGTATACGATAAGTTCAATATTGTCCGCGTTAAACATACTAAAACAATACCGACTGCCTTTATTGCAGCTGGATTGATAAGAATACCAGGCATTTCACTATATACATAAGACCATGTTTTAAAGTCTAGTCGTTTAGTCAAAACCAACAATTTAAACACAGCGAGAGTTGAACGAGTAACGTAATTTCCACCACCACCAGTGGTAATAATAGCACTTACATTTGTAGTATTGCGTGATATTTTGGCCACAGTATGTAATAGTTGCTGTATGTTTAATTGAAAGTCACGCGTGTAAATGTAGTCTGACGTGCTAATACTTTGTAATAAGTTCATAGCAACTGAAAATGTTGTCTCAAAGCCAGTAGAAGCGTTGTTCTTAATATGTAATTTGGACATCTCTATGATAGCACAAGCTTGTGCAATGAACACATTAAAATGTATTTCTACTTTGTTCTCTATAGATACTCGAGTTAATGGACATTCTTTGCTAATAATCCAAGAACGATATACACCCAGAATAACAGATGCTTGACTTTCGACAACTAGATTAGGAGTTGAAATGAATATGTTAAAAATCTCTAATACATTCTGAGTACGTTTCACATCCCCAACAATAAGCCTTGAGAAATAATTAAGCCTTAATGAATTAGTCAAAAATTTCACTACGATTTTTTGCAATCCATGTGGTGTCTCTGTTATTAAACATTTAGACGATAACTTTTGGCCTTTTTTAATCAACCTATCGGAAAATCTCGTAAATCCAAAATTTATATTTGGATAAATTATTGGAAATATATAATTGTATAACGTGAAGTACCAAAATTGCAACTTGTCTGGTTCCTGTAAATGGTTGATGCTTTGTACATGTTGAAGCAAACAATTTAGCATAGTTTTTACATTGTCTTTAGATGATTGCTCATGTTCATCAATAGCAATTAAAAAAGGAAATGTATCGACATAGCTAGCTAGGTTTATAGCAGTATTGCCACTTTTCTTTTTCGTAAAGCTGTGAGTTTTAATATTTAAACTATCATCCCGTGAGCTTTTTATCATACGTTTTAAATCATTGTAATACGGAGTCCAATCGAAAGAGGCAATTAATAATGACAAAAATGGATGTAATCTTTCATAAGTTTTGATAATTGAATTAAACGATTTAGTATCTAAATGATCATGCAATGGGATGACTACATCCGAATCATCGCTACGGTTTAACAAGGTTGCTTTATTTTTACTTTCAATTTCGTCATATCTATTTTGTGTTTCGACTACATTTTTGCCTGGTAAAGACCATCTTTTCGAGCAATAGTCAAGGAAGCTGTCACCTTTCGAAGTTTTTGTTTCAAACTCTTTTAATGTTCTAAAGATATGTTTTCTCGCTACTCGATTAGTATCCTTACTCATGTTTCGACTGCCTTCTTCATTTTCAGAATCACTTTCACTGCTATCGCTACTTTCTTCTTCGACTTCATCTTTTGCTTTATTCGACACTTGATTTTTATTATTATTATCATTATTGTCATTATTGTCATTATTTGTATCATCACTCACCAAAGGTACACGGCATAATAATTCTGCTTGTTGATAAACATCCCCATTGGCATTTGGATTGTCTGGAAACTTCAATCCAATAATATGAATCAAAAGTTTAAAAACTTTAATTCGCAAACTGTAACGATTGAAATGTACTAAAAATTTCGACAGCAACTCATACAATCTCGTTTCCTCCCAACCTTCTTTTATAATTTTACTTTCATATATTATTAATTTCTCTAAACACCATATAATAAGTTCAACATCACTTTCTTTGACATTTTTTTGTTTCATAAATCCCCAAAAATTTTGTTTGGCCTTGGCCTCTTTAATCGACTGCATGTTTAATTCTAGTAAAGCATCTATCATGTTTTGAAATATATTATCATGTAAAACCCTGAACACGCGCTTTAAGAAATCTGCAGTTTCCTCTTTCTCAATTTTCACAATTTGCCGTAACTTTCCTACGGCGGATTTTTCTGAACCTAAAAATTTTTTAATTCTTGGATGAGAGGAATCAATCCATGGTTGTGCATTACTTTTCCCACTACGAGGAGATGGTGTTGATGATGCTCCTGACATAGCTTTTCTTCGCGTAATAGACATGCCTCTATTCCTCATATTGTTTAATATTTATATATTTTTATATATATATATATAGCTTTACTGATATACTCGTATGTATATACATCTATTAATTATAATATATATTTATTAAATTTATTGTGGATGATCTATTCACGGCACGTCACAACTAGCCGAGGCAATTTGGTAGAGTTAGTGCTGTGTGTATGTATTTTTCCATCAAAATCATGTTTATCCATAACCTTTTGAATGCTGTGTGGGCCTATTGCTTGCTATTAAAAGCCCAAACGACAAAACTGGTACACCAACAGCCAAAAATGCAATACAGCTTTCCAGCCTATTTTTTTTTGAACATGATGTAAATATCTATTACCACATAGTGATTTGTGTTAATATTAATGAATAAATATATATATATTATAGTATTTCATATGGATATTTCACATTTCAAACATTCTCGGTAACTTTTTTCTCAACACATACTTTGTGTGGAATATTTGCACAGTGCTTCTTTACACCCCAAACAAAAACATATTAATTTTTCAACACGAAACAACACGAAAAAAAAGTCGACATAGTAAAAAGCGAAAGTTGTCTGCATCTACAACCCATACCATGAGAGATACGTCTAGGTGGACTATAGCATATACAGAGTTTCCAGCTATTGGTCAATTGAACAAAGATACGATGCTGGAGTATATCAAAAAGCGTTATCAAGATGTACCGTTTCATATTTCAGAAAACTACATTTATAATGAAATCATTCAAAATGTAAATACAGTGCAGAACTGTGCAACTGCAACATTATGGCAGATGACTGGCTGAACATCCTGTTTTTCCTAGGGACGTTCAAGGAAACTGACCCAGATGGAGATGTCTTTGTGCAGTTTCTGCAAAAAAGCATAAGTTCATGGGATACAAGACTCTGAAACAGGTTATTTGCACAAACAAAAAATTAAAAGAACGAAAAAAGAGAGCAGATAAAAGTGTGGGAACATAAACAAAATTCACGTACTTACACAATACCATTTTATATAGGAAAAATAACTTCCTGATAACACATCATTTTTTCATGTTCTTAATAGGTTTTCTACCATACAAATATTAATTCTAGATTTAGTAGGAACACACGACGCTCAGGCCCGTAAAGGCAGGCAGGAGAGCGTATGCACGTACGATGGAAACGTGCAAAATCCTCCTGAAAACCCTTAAATGGAAAAATGTTGCGAAAACCGAAAAAGAATTTGTAATTTGGACTGAGGAGCTGAGGAAGGATAGCTCCAGCCTGGCTAGTAGCTGGATAGCAAGGAGTTTGTCGTCCAAATATTATGTGCTATTACTTTACTTTAACTTTTATACAAACATCAATACATATGTACATAACGAGTAATATTAAATTGAAAAACAACAAACGATATTGTAGAAACAATCAAACTATTGTATCTATTTTTATTTATAGAATTAATTAATTTATTTATGAACAAACAATAATAAAAAAAGTCGTAGGAAAAAAATATGAGCGGTTGTGGATGTAAAACTTCTGGCAAAGCATGTAAGTGTACTAATTGCCAATGTGTTGGAAAACCTCAACCTCAATTAACCACTAGCAAATCAAATGATTGTTGTGGAAAGAATCAATCAACCACCAATAATTGTTGTGGAAAAAGTCAAAGAACACAATCGTGTGGGAATCATGGTTGTGCATGTGGTTCTGCTTGTAAATGTGAACCTGGAAAATGTAAGTGTGCCAGTGGAAATTTGTAAAAAAAGTACGTAGAGAGAGGAGATCGAAACAGTGTTTATACATGGGTATCATACCAGGTACAAAAGAAATAAATAGAAAATGTCGAACAATTTTTTGCACCAATATTTTTGGAAGTATAATACGCATATATGTATATGCATTATATATATTAATTTACGCATAATTTATTGTTTTAATTTACTATGCATTATATATATAAGAGCTTTGTATGTGCGTATTAATATGCGTCGAGATATACGAAGCGTTCGTAGAATTAAAATATTTTGAGAGATATATAATGTATTTTTATTTTTTTTTAGTTAATTTAATATATATTATGTGTTTTTTATAAAATAAAAAATAGTAAAATTTATTTTTTTAAAAATCTCGAGAACCAAACCAGGCAAAGTATCTTTTCTCTTTTCAATTTCTTGCACTTTATTGCTTCTTTTTCTAATTTTAAACTTGGAAGTGTATACAATATCATATATATATATATATTATCGTTCAACTTTTAGGTACATATATTTGCAAAGGAGTTCTTGGCCTATAAATTCCACCAACACTATCAATAATTGATTTTACATCCGCAATTAATGATTCATCTATCTCCTCTCGTGTTGCTCGTGTTTCTTCTTTATTACTAATTATATTCATGTCATAATTTCTTCTATTTATACTGGATGAACTTTGTGGACGGCGTTTTTTCAACAATAATTTCCTAGTAGATGAAGATGAATTTTTTCCAAGTAAACGCGTATTGGTAGTTGCTGCATGTCGTGATGATTCATTAAATGTATGCAAGTTATGAACATAATTTGCCAATTTTTTATCACGAAATATTACCGCATGTGCCCCTAAACCTCTAGGTTTTACTCTCTTTGATTTATATTCATTTGTTTTTTTATATGTACGATTGTCAACATAATTTCTTGATTTAAAACGAATATCACCATTTAAAAATCCAATACGATTCTTTCTATTAGATCTTGTGAATGGATCATTGGTATTTAATAAATATGCACCTCCTCCAGCACGTATAATGTTTTGCCTTGTTGGTTTACCATGGCTGGTGCACGAAAAAAAAGAAATACTGTATATGCAAACAAACACTGAATCACACAAACACACTCACACACATTACACATAGACAAATTATCAACATACATCTACATATACATATACATCTACATATTCTCTCTCTTTCTATATATATAATATATATTCTCAATAATATAGAATGAATAAGAATCACAAAGAAATATATCTTTTTTCAAAAAAAAATGCAAAATGGAATACAAATAGAAATCAATGGGATGAACCTTCAAGAGATTTAAAACACGAGTTTGAATCATTGAAATTAGATACAACATTATCGCCAGAAATGCGACAATTTTTAGAATATCAAATAGAGAAAATTGCAATAGAAGTTGCTAATGAAGCTATTCAATGTGCAGCGCAAATTCATCAAGATAATGAACGAAATAAAGCAATCAAATTAAATAATCAAAATCCGCCATCTTTATATCAATTGAGTAAACTTCATTCAAAAGCTAATAATAGTAATAATGATGATGATATCAATTGCAGCAGTAAATACCATGAAAATAAATACGATGAGGAAGACAATGACAATAATAATAAATCATATAATAAGAAGTAGCAGCATTGAAAATATCTGGTGTCCTACCACATCGAGAGTAGCAAAAAGAAGAAAAGAAAAGAAAAATGTAAAATATTTTCAAAATACTTGAACACACATAGATAAAATATTTTAAGACGTACAATATACGGTATACGCTTCGTAAAAGATAATAGACTATGTATAAATATATATTATATATAATAATTCTTCCACACTCTTTCATTTTATGCAATTCTGTCTAGATAATAGTATTTAATTAATTTCTAGAGATATATAATATATATATATATAATATTTATAATTTTAAAAATTTTTATTATTTATTTGCAAAGGACTTTGCATTACTTAATGGCCGTCGATAGCATTGCCTTTTGATTGTCCTGGTTGTACTATTGAAAGACGTTTAGCATGCATAATTTTTTTGTTATTTCTTTTTACTATCATCATATTTATAATCAATGCAAATGTTCCTAATGTCAATTTCAACATACCAAATGTACCTCCAATACGTTCAACTAATGCTTGTAATCCATACAATGTCTCATCTATAACTTGGCTTTTGTCAGACATTCTTAGATAATAAACTAAAAATTCTTCTGATATATCGGAAGAACGCCGTGTATAAAAACTCTCATACTCAAGGTAACGTAATTGGCTTGTCACCCCACTATTACCAAAGAATCCTGTAAAAATTCCATATAATGTATAGTTTACAGGTTTAAAAAATATCTCAACTCCTTGCCATGTTCCATCTTCAAATGTGGTATATGCTTTGCTTCCCCATGCAGTTTCATTGTAACTTATTCTATCGTTTATCCACATGCTGATTCCTCCATATGACCGTAAAAATTTATCTAAAATATCTGTCCTATTTTGACACGTTAACCCTTGTGTTTCGTTCAACTCGTCTGCGTAATTCCAACATGGTTCGACTGTAATCTTCATATAACGATACTCTTTGGACGCATATTCACCAACAACACTTAATTTATCTTTGTCTTCTGGACAGTATGCATTAACAAATACACCAGGATGAGTCTCAATTTTACATTGTTCAGTCCCTAAGTATCTATTTACCCTTGGCTTATCCTTGTTCTTGTCTGATTCATAGATTGTTCGAAGTTTAAAACTTACTCGTCCCCAGGTATCGTCAACATCTTTAATATTTCTGGAAAATGAAACAGCTAATTCAGGCAATTCTGCTGGAATTTTGCTTCGTCCATGCTGGTGCAATGCTTGGGATGAGGCTCGCCTTTCCATTAACTCAAAGGATGAATTTATAGAAGTGTACATCAAGACAAACATCAATATTGTAACAAATGCACCAAATGTTGAACGAATTCTTCTATCTTCTTCATATCCATTAACGTCTAATTGACGAAATAGTTTTTTAACCAAAGGTTCCTTTTCAGGATAATGCAAATGTGGTAAATGGTGTGGCATGCTATATCCTATGATTTCAGTTTTTGCGACAGTTTATGTTTATGGATTAGAACATATAAAGTTGTCTATTTATTTATATGCGCCTGTATATATGTATATTATGTATGCTGTTTTCCACTTTATACATGAGTAGCCAGCTAATAAGTCAATAGTCAATAATAAAAGTCTGTAAACTCCTCATTTTATTTATAGTAGCACCGACAAATGAGACACTCTTTTTGATCCTGGATTTAAAGTACGATTATTAGACTACTAAATGAACAATTGAAATGAGATTATTTGATAGGAAATTTACATATTATTTAGGCCGTCACAGCACTATTTGTTTTTTGTTTGTACAAAAAAATTGCAAGTTTCAAGTTTCTTTCCAGAAGCATACTAACATATACCAGCATTCTTACGAGTACTCATAATGTATATCATATACAGTATGAATTCTATTGTACACTCCTCTGCTACAATATTATGCATTATGAATACTACAC
>LT649909.1:0-11661 GCA_900128395.1 Stramenopiles sp. TOSAG23-2
GTTGTTGATGGTAGTCATTGGTGAAGCAAGTCTTCTTGTGTGGTTCACTGCTCTCATATATGTAGTAATATCCCCACCGCATTCGGTCATCCAATTAGCTTGATATCTGCGCCTTGTCCATGTTACTACACTGCCTGTATTGCTTTGTATTTCTATTGTACCATCATGATTATCATACCATGACATACTGTTTCTTCTGGTCCTCTGTTATCATCATTGTTGCTTTTAATAATGATATATATTAATATTAAATTATATAGTTTCTTGTGTTATTATTATTGTTATATTTGATGTTTCTATATTATATCATTTGTGTAGAATATGCAAGGCAGGGCAGTTTGCAGGAATATATTCACCTCTTCCTCCAATGGAAAGTCTGTATATATCTATTTTAGTTGTTGTTGTTGTTCATTTTAATTTAGACTTTTTTATACATGTACTTTATTCAAATATTATTATTTATTTTTTATTTTATTCTATTGAAAAAATCCAAAAATGTAATGCTGTGCCATTAGGATGAAAATGCAATATACCGCTACTGGGAATTCGGGATCATTTCTTTTTCTCATCGAGATACAATCATTAAGGTAATGGCAGTCGTCTTTAGGTACTGTGTATTTGAATATTGGCAGGAGAGATTAATTATTGGAAAAGGCGAAAAGGCTTCAGAAGTGCAGAACTGGGGCAACTGCAGCAAATTTTGTAACTAATTGGCTAATTGGCTCAGACACTGTATTCTTTTGAGAGCATAGGAATTGTCATGGGGTAGAAATAAAAAATTAAAATACGCGTACTCTCAAAAACTACTCTTGCATCGTATTTACCGGAAGAAATATTAAATTTTTGACTGAGACAATCATAAAATTTTTATTCCTCAATACTCCAAGCATTCTCCGCTTTAACTTTCGATGGTGGTGGTGGTGGTGGTTGTGGTGCAACCGTCGTTAAAGACGCCTCCTTCTCCTTGTTTACAATAGATGATGGATGTACTTTGACCTTGTTACCATTACCATCACCCATCACACTACTATTGTTCTTTTTGTTTTGATAACGTTTAAATCTTTCTTTACCACTTGGTGTTGCCATAGACGCTTGTGTGGTAATTGTATTTTGTTCACTGAATTTCTCAGCATGGGACATTCTCAGCAGCAGCACGCAACAAAACAATATCCTGAAAAACGACTTCATTTTTTCTGCGTAGTTACGATATGAATACGTATGTTTTTTTTTTGCAGTAGTACGAGGAATGGGATAGGAGTAATTCACGGCTACCCTGTTTTCAAATCGCAGTGGTTTGCCTTTGTACGTTGTATTGTCAGTAAAATGTTCTTGAGGTATTTTATGAAACATAAAAAACGGGCCAATGATAAACCGGGGACAATGGCTACTCGTAACTTGTAATACTACGAATATTTATATATTTACAGTGTACGCAAATATATGTATATATATATATGTATATATGTATATATGTATATGTCTAATTGAACTAATATGTGTATATATATAAATGCATATATATATATATATATTTTACATTTGCTTTTTTGGATATTGGATACACAATACTGTGTGCTTGCTATTTGAAATTATTTTTTTTTTTTTGTCATGATTGCTCGTTGGACATGGGGGATTCTGGATTTCCACGTATATATAAATAGATTGCTTTGTTTCACATATTGTGTCACTGGTTAACCGGAAAACTGTTGGTCAAAAACTGTAATTTTTAAACTTTATTCACTATAGAATAATTTTTCTATGATTTCGGATATTTGATACTTTTTCATCGCATGATTTTATTATTGTTTGTGCCGAATTTGCAATCCCTTTTGCAATAGTGAATGCTGTTATTTAGGAAAACACGCGTTCGGATAGATACAAAACACGATATACAAAAATAAAAATGGGAATAATGGTAATATTTAATCAAGTTTCAAGAAGTTCCCAAATAGAAATAGGCGTCATATGATTTAGATTACAGCAACTACAGCCCCTTTATTTCTAGAATGAATGAATTTATTAATAATAAAAAGATATCCACACATACACACATGTAGAGATAGAATATACAAGGACAACAAGAATAACACATAAATATATATATATATATAAACCTACACCTATATATATATAAATAAACAGATAAACGAACAAACAACTATACCCCAAAAAAAAAATGTCGAAAACGATACCAGCAACACATGATATTCGTGCAGTTGACTTTGATGATGTGAAAACATTTTTCGAAGAAATTGAAAAAGATACGAACTTGTTACATGCAGATGAACTAAAGTTTGCAAGAAATTTTCTAGGAAAATTTGGTGCAACGATCCCTCCATTCAAAGAAGAGGAAGACGATGACGACGACGACGACGACGATATGCCAGATTTGGAAGAAGTTAATGAAACAACAAATGAAAAACCAAAAGCTGAAGAAGAAGAAGAAGAAGAAGAGGAAGAAGAGGAGGAAGAAGAAGAAGACGAAGAGATTGTATTAGATGCACCAGAATTAGAAGAAGAATCAGAACCTTTCCCAGCACTTGCACCAGAAGATCAAAATCCAAGTGATGATGATAGAGGTAAAGCTGGTGAATTGAAAATGAAAGCAAATGATGCGAAGGGTAGTGGTGATTTAGCAAAAGCAATTGAGTTATTGACGGAAGCGATACAATTAGCAACATCTCCATTAACATATGGTAAACGAGCAGAATTATTATTAAAATCCAAACGACCATGTGCTGCAATTAATGATTGTACGGCTGCATTGAAATCGAATCCAGATTCATGTAAGAATTTAAAAATTCGTGGACAAGCATATTATAAAATTGGTAAATATGAATTAGCAGCAACTGATTTAAGAAAAGCCATGGCAATTGATTTTGATCCAAATTTAGGTGAAATTATGAAGAAAGTAAATGAAAACATGGAAAAGATCAATCAAAAAAAAGTCAAACAACGTCTACGTGAAGAAAAAAAAGAAAGAAAACGTAAAGAAAAAATAATCAAAGAACGTAAAGCAGCACAAAAACGTGCAGCGGAGGAAGCAAAGAAACAACAACAATCATCTTCGATGCCTGGAATGTCTGGTATGCCTGGTATGGGTGGTGGTGGTGGTGGTGGCCCTGGTGGAATGGGCATGGGCCAAATCGAACAATTATTGCAAATGTTATGTGCCTCTGATCCAGAATTAGCGGCTGGATATCAAAAACCAAAAATCAAAGCTGCAATTAGTAAAATCTTTAGTAATCCTGCGATTATGCAAAATCCTGCAATGTTGCAAGAGTTATTAAAGGATCCTGAAGTCATGGCATTTTACGGTAAATTAATGCCAAAGTTACAAGGAATGATGGGTGGCATGGGTGGTATGGGTGGTGGTGGTATGCCGGGAATGTCTGGTATGCCTGGCATGAATGGTGGCGGTGGTGGTGGTTTTCCAGGTGGCTTTCCTGGTGGCTTTCCAGGACGATAAATGTGTTTTGTGTGTGTGTTGTGTGTAAACGCGTGCGACGTGCGGCGTATAGGCTTTGTGAAGAAAGAAGAATATATTTGTAAAAATATATACAAACGTATTGGAATAAAATTCTTGGTGAATACACACGACAGAGGGGATAATAAACAAAAAACAAGATATGATTATGGGTGTGTGTGTGTGTGTATGAACGTATGAAGAACTTTAAAATATTAAGTTTTAATGATTTTTAATTTGAACATAAACACACAATATGAAATTTATTTTTTTTTTTACATTTTTTATTTTTATAATTTTTAAAAACTCTTCACAGATCGTACACAAATGTTTCACACCTTCTTATCATATTATCCACCATACTAAAAAAAGTATGAAGATAAAAACATAGGAACCGAACACTATATCATCATATGATACCTCTCTCTTCTCATTTCGTATCTTCTCTTGTTTTTACTTCTTCAATACCTGCAGCAACTATCGATGGCAATTCTTTTGGACGTTGATTTTCCTCTGGTAAATTATTAATTTGATTAAATACACCCATCCCAAATACAACACGTGCAAATGCAACACATTTCTTATCAAGCCATGACATATTTTTCAACGTAACGAAAAATTGGGATTTATTCGTATGTGGGCCAACATTTGCCATCGATACAATACCAGCACGGCCATGACTAACTGCAAATCCTTCATCAGCAAATGTCCCACCAGAAGCAGAATCACCACCATCGCCTCTACCACCATCAATATCACCACCTTGTACATAACCATCTTTCATAACACGATGAAATGGGGAACCTACATATGAACGTCCTGATTGACCAGTACATAAACGTCGGAAATTATCACAAGTGTTTGGGCATAAATCATCATACATTTCGATTAATACTCTGGTTGGTTGAGGCTCTCCAACTATTTGCACGTCCATATAACAAAATGAATTATTACTATTTTTCATCCATGAATCTTTTGCTTTTGACGCAATTTCATCATATATACTTTGTTCGTTATCTAAAGCAATTTCATATACTTTTCTAGCCCATTTACGAAATTCTACTACACCACCAACATAATTGCAACCATTGTAATACACAAATGGTGATGATTTATGATTGTATGCATCTCCACCAATTTCTTTCGTAATTTTTTGTAAAAAATCTAAATAATCAGTTTCCACTAATGCTTTAATTTCTAACGTTACAGGTGCAAATTCTTCACTTATTGCCGTTGCTAATAAACGACATTCATGAAAAGCAGGGTCATCCAAATTACCAACTACGGATAATAATACATTGGTTACTTCTGGTAAATCAGCCATGTTTTTATATATCTTATTATTATATTCGTTTATATCTTTTATATGTCTTTGTGATATTATACTATACCGATACTTGTTGTTCTTACCTACCATCTACTTGTTCCTCATCACTACAAACTCTCTCTCTCATATATATATATTTTATCGTTAAACGTTTCGCTGTGGTGATTTTTTTCGCAAACAAAAACGAAAAACCTTGCCTGTCCAAAAATATACTTGTTAGTATACATGCACAATTGTCAATTTATAATTTGTACTTGTCTGTATACAATAAGTACCTATCAAACGTTTTTTGCGAGTGGAAAGTGGAAAAGGGAAAAGCACCTGACGACTGAATGATACTGCTATCCAGCTACTATTTATTGTGAAGGCATAAATAACACATCACAAGTCTTATTTGTATGCTAATCAAGATAGAAGTAAAATTAAGGTTTTTCATCGATTTGATGTGCCTATTTAGGATATAAATAGCACCTACTATTATTTATATGCTAATCTACAAATAATATAATCGTTGAAACGTGCAAACAAAAAACAGTTCGGAAACACACAAAAAATATTGTAAAGTTATATATTGTTTGATCGAAGACACATCGTAGATATAGATAGGTTTGTATGTATATGCTAATATTCAACAGCATTATTATTACTACTACCTTGTAACATACTAACAAATTGAAATAATAATAGCGACATGAATCGTTTAGCAAATGTGGAAGCATATCGTCTCTCATCTGTTGTAGATGAAGCGTTGGAATCGTTGAAATTTTTATCACGTTTAGATAATGAGACATTAAAAACTTTGTCCAGTCAAGATGCTGTATTTAATAACTTGTTTAGGACGGAACAACGGTATCAAGGTTTAGTAGCTGAAAGTGTACGCATGGACCGTCGGCCAAAAGAATTGGATGGTGCTGGGGTACAAGTCCGCACGGCAACGAAAGATTTATGTAGAGCTGTGAAAACAAAACAGCAATTATCCGATAGTGCTAATGAAGTATTGCCAGAAGATGGCTCGGACCGTGTGAAAATATTAAGAAGTGTATTAGCTGATTTAAAAAAAATTGTTAGGGTAAAGTTATGTACAACTGTTGAACAGGAGGAGACTAAGAATGAAAATATCGCAGCATTGACGATGAAAACGAAAGATGCGCAAAAAGACGTGGAAGAATTAGAAATTCAATTACGCATTGAACGGAATAAGAAAGAAAAGAATTTATCACGCTTTAACGATATAATAACAAAATTAAATGCAGAATTAGCAGATTTAAAAGATAAAACAGAAGCTGGAAGAAAAAAATTACAAAAAGAAACTGAAGATTCACGTACTACCAATCAACAATCGCATGAAAGCCGTGTAAAGGAATACGAAGAGAGGTTAGAAAAATTGAGAGAAGCAGTTAGCAATCAACAAAAAGAAAATGCAGAGGCGGAGGCAAAAGCTAGGAAAACAAAAATGAAATTAGAAACGGAAGTGATTACTTGGGTGAAGAACTATGATAATGATATGAATGAAAAACAAGATTTAATTGATACATTAAATGAAAAATATGATGCTGAAAAAGCAGATTTACGAAGATTAAGTGAATTCTTTGCTAAAATTGATCGTGATAAAGCAAATGAGGATGAAGAAAATGCTGAAGCGGAGGCTGAACGTGAACGTTTACGTATGGCTATGCGAAGAATTGATTTAGCATGTGCAAAAATACAAGCATTAGTACGTGGTGTACAAGCACGTGTTGCCGCAACAAAGAAAGGTAAAAAGAAAGGTAAAAAAGGTAAAAAAAAGTAAAAAAATAAAAAAATGATTTTACAAGCATTAGTACGTGGTGTACAAGCACGTGTTGCCGCAACAAAGAAAGGTAAAAAGAAAGGTAAAAAAGGTAAAAAAAAGTAAAAAAATAAAAAAATGATTTTAGTGTGTGTGTATTAAAAAAATATGAGACACCGGGGGGGAGGTAAAAGTTTTAAAACCAACGCATGCACTTTGTAAAAACTGTATTTTTTTATTATTTTATACTAAAAAATATACTTCGGTAATTAATGCACGCCGTGTACACACACACTGCGCTATCTTTTTGCTTTCCCCATAATGTATCTCACTTTTTTAAAATCGATACGTTAGTGTGAACAAACACACAAAAAAAATATATATAAAATATGAGTAAGAGAAAAACACATATAATATATATGATATACTAAATGATAAAAAAATACACTCTCTAATATTCTCTATCTCACCCTTGTTTTTTTTCTTTTTTTCTATTTCTTCCTCTCCACCAGTATCATCTGGTACAATGATATTTGGTGGGTGCTGCACAACCGTGCCATATGCAACAATATTTTTCATAAAATTCTCATCATTTGAATCAACTATATCTTCAAATCGCACACGTTCGCCATTAATTGTATTATATATTGAAAAATCATCTAATATATAAACAATATTATTGCCATCTTTGTGTAATTTACGAAAACTTTTTGGTAATTTCCTTGGTTCCATCTCATCGTTTAAATGATTTTCTATCATACCTTTTGCATTGTTTTTACTAATAAAATTCGGTATCATATTTTCTTCAACTATTTGACTATATTTTACATTCTTTTCTTTTAAAAAATTTCGTTCAAAATTACCTATTGTCAAAAATCGTGTATTTTCTTCATTTAAACTAACATTCCTCGTTTTACATGGTGCTAAATTTTTGCATAAATCGACTTCTTCGCTAAGTTGGAGATCTACGTCTTTTAAATCCTTGATAATTGGAGGTGGTCCCGGATTAGGAGGCGCGGGTCCAGGTTCCTTACGTTTAACGCGCTTTTTTCTCTTTTTTAGAATTTCTTCACCTTCTTTGGTCTCGTTATCATCCGTTTTAGGTGCATTATCCTTTGAATCTTCACCTTTTTCTTCCTTCTCTTCTGCTTCTTCTTCTTCTTCTTCTTCGGAGTCGGAGTCGGAGTCTTCGGACTCTTCTTCCGATTCATCATCTGATTCCTGTTCTGATGTCTCCTCACCAGATTCTTCCTCTGATTCTTCTTCGCCACTTTCTTCTTCACCGCTCTCCTCTTCACCACTTTCAGATACTTCTTCCTCCTCTGATTCTGAATTTGATACTTCTTCCTCTGACGATGATGACATATTTACTATTTATTTAATTATAATATATATATATTAATTTAAATAGAAAAAAACAACAACAAAATAAAAGAATAAAACAAAATAACAAAACTAGTGTGTATATATATATATATATATAATGTGGTATATATAAAGTGTACTTAATAATAATTTATTTCTTCTGCTTTGATCAATGTCTTCAAAAAAGAAATTGTTGTTGTTTCTATTAGTTTGTTGTTTCTACATTTATTTAACATTCGAACCATTCATTCAATTTTACCATCTCTGATTTTAGGATTTTACACATCTCCTAGTATCTTTTTGTTTGCTGTCAGGTTTACTTACTCAGGAAACCTTAACGAGCAAATCCACTACGCACCTCGCACCTCAATCGGAGCGTAGCGTATTTAAGGTTTACTATTCTAGATGCTATGTCCATGATGTATAGTAAGAATTTCAATATGCTGCTGTGTGCTGCCGACAAGATTTTCAAAACTGCTTTTTTTTGTATTAATATATTTGTTACACATTGTAGTTAAAGTATACCAAAAATAAATTGTATAATACCCTATTATTCGCTATACATCTCAAAAAAGTTTTTTCGCGAGTTGTTATATATTTTAAAAGATATGCCAATTTGGATAAAGTTAATAGTGAAAAGGGTGTGTGTTTGCGCCGGAGAAGAGACGATATACTACATACTGTATATATTATCCAACAAGAAAGACGAAGATAGTTTTGGAAAAAAGAAGTATATGAATCGAAATGCCATTACAGCATTATTGTTTTTGTTTGGGTCGTTAATATTTACGTTAGATAGTATTTTTTATATTATTGAAAATGCTCAAAATCACCATGGGTATTTATATTGCGTTGGGAGTATAGCATTTTCAATTGGAAGTTATATATCTTATACAACAACAACACAACAAAAATGAAAATTAATATGTAAAAAATAATATATAGAGATTGAAACATGTCGTGTAATATATAGAGTAATATATTTAAAGAATTTACAATAAATGTTGCACTCGACTTCTAGGTAATATAAATACGCTTGTATGTAAAACAATGTTGATAAAAAAATCTACTTTTGTATAGAAAAAAAATAAAAACATATTTTCTAAAAACATACGAACCGTAATATAATATTATACAAAAAAACCTCGTGTATAATATATATATATACACACACACACAGAGCACACATTCTTCTCACATGCATAATCATTTTCACAATAACACTTTCATATCTTCTTTCATACCTTTGATTAAATCATTACGATCCTTACCATCACCATCCTTCTCATTTCCATTATTCATACGTCGATGGGATGACCATTTCTCATAATCCTTCATTGCAGAACTTGCTTCATTTGCTTCTGGGGATGCAGCAATTACACTATTTGATTTCGATACTTTCGGTTCTAAATATAGATGAAATATATAATACCATCGTTTCCAATCTATTGGCAATGATCGATTGCATAGTTTTTTTATATACATATCAACATTTTTTTTAAATGATAATATTTCATTTAATAATATTTTAATTCCATATAAATCTATTTTGAACTCCGATTTTTTACCTTTATATTTAGGTGTTTTATCATTTGATAAATATAAATCCAATGTCATCAAGATTTTACCAATTACAAATGTAAATGATTTTGAAATATATAATGGAAAATGTGATCCAACAGTTACATAAGTTGCTTTATTAAAACATTGATTATGATTTTCAATACCAACAAGAAATCCTTTGAAAATATCATTAAGTAAACCGTTTACAAGATTTTTATTCCACGCGTTATTATTGTTGTTGTTGTTGTTGTTTTTATGGAATGTACTATGATTACTTTCTTTTTCAACATTATTATTTGTTGCAATTTTATTTTGTTGTTGCTCTTGCTCTTGTTGTCGTTGTTTTGTTTTCTTGTAATATGAAGTCGCTCTAAAATGATGTTCGCATTCTTTATATACCGTTTCTTCTGTATATTTTCCAATTTCTTCTTGTAAATAACCAACGATACACATCATATCATACGGATTAATATCAACTACAATAATATTTTTATCATCAATATCTTTTTTGATTACAGAAAACCAAAGTTGTGAAAAAAATAACATTTCGCTATAGATAACACATGTCATGTACAAATTCCTTCTTGTATTAGATTCCAATAATTCTTTCGATATTAAATACAATTGTTTCATGTGATTTAAATGTATATAAAATGTTTTTTCTAACATATTATAATATAATATATTATTATCATCTGTAATTTGGATGTGAAAAAATAATGTTATTACTTTCAACATTGCAAGTCCAGTTTTAGTCATTGTTAACATTTCAAACATGTCGTCTTTTACTTGCTTTTCATTTTCTGTTGTTGTATCCTCGTCTACTACTAGTTTTCCTTGTATTAAACGAGGTGATGATAATTCTTTAACACGTATGCGCATTTCGTTTCCCATAGCTTCACTCCAGTACATTTGAAAAATACCAATTGTTTCTTTTTTCATTTTATTATCCGTTAACGGATTAGGCAATTTCATCAATCGTATGTTGTTGTTGTTGTTATTGCTATAATCACTATTAATATTATTATTATCATTATCAGTAGATGATGAGAAATCCTGAATTATATTATTATTATTATTATTATTATTGCTATTCCCACGAAGAAGATCCATCTTATTATTACATAGTAAAATTACGTAATCATTTGTATTTAAATATTGACTACAATGTTTCAATAATGTCTCACATACACCAAGTACCTTTTTCCTAATGGAAGGATCATCTTTCATTACGTTTGCAATATTATTATCATTTGTTTTAGAAGCAATTTGACAAAGATTTGATACAAGTATACCAAAATATTTGTATAAAAAATAAGTTGAATTTACAACTTCTTCCCACATATATTTATTTGTATCAATTCCATTTTCTTGTTGCATATATTCAATAAAATGAATAACTTTTATTGGTGCCCATGTATTTATTATGGAAACGATATTATCGATAGATTTGTTTTGGAAAAATATTGTATTCACCTCGTTCCCGTCGTTATTATTATCCTTAATGTTTTCTAATATTGTTTTTGTAGTTTCAATAAACGTTAAAATATTTGATAACACAGTACCTAACTCTGATGATAATGCATGGAATAATAAACTTGATTTTTTTTCAATCGGTGCATTTGAATAAAATGTCCATACAGACGACGTACATAATTTATCCTTGTCGTATTGCCTTGTTGTTTCTTCATTATTTGTCCCTGTAAACGTAGGATATTTAATATTGTCCATAATTACTGGCGTCTTCGGTATTTTTTCAATTTCGTTTTTATTTGGTAAATAGCTAATGGTAATATTATTTTTATTACTATTGATTGTTGTTGCCATTGGTTGTATTGTTTGGTGAAGACGAAGAGGGGGTGAGAGACAGAGAGAGAGAGAGGGTGAGAGAGAGAGAGAGTTGGATGTGTTGTTATTGTTGTTATTTATATTATGTTATATAAATATAGACGTATTGCACTATTGGATGTATCAGTAATAATTCGTTTCATATATATTCAATCTAATAATATTTTTTTTTCAAAAAAAAAATAGCTAAAAAAAAAATGCAAAACCAACAAAATTATTATCCTCCCTTCAAGTACAAAAAATACCTATTCTGGCCTATCAAATATATCAAACACTACAAATCTATTGAGTATATGAAAAGGACTACATTAAGTATATATATAA
>LT649910.1:0-11657 GCA_900128395.1 Stramenopiles sp. TOSAG23-2
CCAAACGATGTGCAACAACATTGCGCCTTGCAACATTTCTTAAACTTGACAACATAATTTTATTATTATTACTGTTGTTGTTTTCCTTTTTTAAATTGTTGTTTTATACTAACAATTATATGTGAAATATTAAAAAACTAATACGTCAACAAATTTGTGATGGTGGAATATGTATGTACTATTTATACATATAATAATATATATTTTATCTATTATTTATCCAATAGTAACTAGTACTAATTTTTTTTTTATAATATCTAAAAAGACATTATTTTTTTTGTGTGGCCGGAAATGCTAATGGTATTCCCCTGTAATTTCCCCCTTTGTAATTTCGTGGGTGGTTTACGTTTTTTCCACCCAAATTTTCATCCGCAAAAATAGAGTTAATATTTAAGTGAAATTGATTTATAAAAATGATAAAATAGAAAGTAAAATTTTAAAAATCTCGAAATGACAAAAGCGGCAATTTGTTAGTATTGACACAGTAGGTAAAATGACGGATAGAAATCTTTTCTTCATCATCAAAAAATAATAATAATAAAAAAAAAGAAGAAGAGAAAAAAAAGCGTGTCGTCTCTCGTCTCCTTGTACTCCTATCTTCTATAAATATTAAATAAATACAGAGTGTAAATAAGATCAATGATGATGCATCTACATCTATATAATATTATAGATTTGTTATCCTTTTGCTTTTACATCCTGTTTTTCGTTAGTTCCTCCATTTTCTTCATCATCAAAAAATAATAATAATAAAAAAAAAGAAGAAGAGAAAAAAAAGCGTGTCGTCTCTCGTCTCCTTGTACTCCTATCTTCTATAAATATTAAATAAATACAGAGTGTAAATAAGATCAATGATGATGCATCTACATCTATATAATATTATAGATTTGTTTCTACATGTAGAGATAGAGAAGATAAAGAGAGACAAGGAAAAAAAGATTATAAACATTCACAGATTGTTGCAGTGAAAACCCTAAGAAAGAAGAAAATACACGTAGATATATATCAAATACATTAATATAACATGGCAAGTTTAACATCCGAAGATTTGCCACCACCACCGCCACCACCACCTTCTTCAAATGATGATAATAATAATAATAATAATAATAACGATCGTAAAGCAATAGCACGTTCGCATTCAGGTGCCTTTACATCATTGGAAGGGTGGTTTGAAACAAAATCAACCTCCATGTTTAAAAAAAGAGATAAATGTTACGTTGTCTTAGTAGATAAAAATGTTAGTATATATTCAAGCGATAAAGATAAAAAACCAAAGAAAGTATTTTCTTTTGAGACTGGGGAAATTGACGTTGTTGATAATGAGAAAAACAGTAAAGGTTTTTCCTTAACAATCGTTGATAAAGGTAAAAAGAAAGATCAAATTACATTATTTGGCGAGAGCCAAGAATACATAGAGAAATGGTCAAGTGGAATTTTAAAAAATAATACCCAAATAAATTTTGAAAAAAGAAGAGCCAGTTTAAACCGTGTACAGAATCAAGGACAATTGTTTGATGAAATATGGGCTGCTGATGATGATGAAGAGAATGGAGGAACTAACGAAAAACAGGATGTAAAAGCAAAAAAAAATGTTGTCAAGTTTAAGAAATGTTGCAAGGCGCAATGTTGTTGCACATCGTTTGGCACGTATGCTTCCAACGACTGGTCAACAAACACAGTTCCACGTAACGACGAAATTTAGTGAAGAGGAAAAAGCAGCAGTAACAGCTGAGGAGGAAGGTGGCGATTTTGATATTGTAGCTACATTGAGTAACCCATTTTACGGTGTCCCAATCGGTGGCTTAGCAGCGGCAACTGCAGTTGCAACTGATTTTTACATTATTAACGAAGAGACACAATTACTTGGTTTATGGTGTTTATTCGTAGGTACTATTTATCATAATTTTGGTGCTGATGTTGGTGAATACTTTGATAGTGTTGGTGATGCTGTATTGAAAGAACAAAATGCGCAAGAGGATGCAATCATCGAAAGTATGCGCGTAACCGCGGATGCACATAAACATCGTTTAGATATCTTGGATGATTTGACTATGATTCGTGATGCACAAAATGAAATTTTGGAAACCATCGTAGCAACTAAATCAAACCAATTAAAACATGAGTTAAGGGATAAAGTGGTTATGCGTTTGGATGCATTGAAACAGTTGGAACAAAGTGTAACAGCTGGTGTTCAATCTACCATGGTTAATGCAGCAACGGAGAAAGTTCGTGGTAATGTCGATACCATGAAAAAAGCTGCATTGGATAGTGCGTTTGCTGCCATTGCTGACCCAACAGCAGCTGGTTCTGATCCAGTTGCAAATGAATATAATGCAGTTATTAAAGCATTTGCTAAGAAAGCTGCAGCAGCGAAAGATACACCTATTGAATTGACCGCTGCAGAACAAGCAGAAGTTGAGGATGAATTAAGAGCTATGATACGTAAAGAAGGATTAACAGATGATGAAGCAACTGCATTAGGTTGGGTTATTAAAGCACCAGCATCCGTTTCACCAGCAGTTTAAAACTACAAAGTGTTAGCGTGTGTGGTGTTTTGATGATGAAGAGAATGGAGGAACTAACGAAAAACAGGATGTAAAAGCAAAAAAAGTAAGTGCTATTGCACCACCAGAACATGAAGGCTATTTAATGAAACAAGGTGGCACATTTAAAAGTTGGAAAAACCGATATATGGTATTGTCACATTTTTGTCTATCGTATTATGCAACAGAGGATCATTATAAAAATGGTAAAAAACCAAAAGGCAATATACGTGTGAATGATGAATGTAACATACATAGACGTGAGAAAAAAAATTTAAAAACGCATCCATTTGGATTTATTTTAAGTGCAAGTGAAGGCCAAACAAAAAAAAGACGTGATTATCAAATGTGTTCGGAAACAATTGATATAAACGGTGTATGGATTGCCAAATTACGTGCAACAGTGAATTTAGCAAAGAAATTAAAAAAAGAAGGTGAAGCACAAATACGTACACGGATTTCTATTGAAGAACAACAAGGAGAAGGAGGAAACCATGGTAATAATGAACAACTTAATACAATACAAGATGGTACGGATGGGCAAGGTGGTGAGAAGGCAGGTAATAATACTATGGCTAAAACTTCGTCTGCACATGAGCTTCAAATGGATCATCAAAATGACGAGTATTATTTATTAAAACAACGGATAAAGAAAGCAGAAAAAGTTCCTTGGAATCGACGTGCTAAATCTGCATTAAATTTTGGAAGACAATTTTCAAATAAAAAAGCAAGTTTGTGCCAAGTAGAATTATCTTTTAAATTAGAAAACTTATTTGTAATAAAAAATGGCGGTGCGAGTGGTAAAAATTTATCAATATTGCAACAGGGAAGTAACGTTGCAGGGTCCGATACGGTACATTCTGTGTACCTTGTGATATCGAGATCTCCGGAGATACCAAATATGTACTTATCCAATGAACAGGCAAATCATGCAGAAATGATAAAATATAAAGAAATATTCAAAAGTGATGAAGTACATGATAGTCGTAATCCTGAATTTACAACCAGCTTCTTAGTTGATGTGCCTGTAAACGGTGACCGAGCTTTACGTGCTGATGTTTACATATCACACCCAGCGCATGGTAAAGATATTGAATTTGGCAGTGCAATCTTTTCGATGTCAGAAATATTGCAAGAAACAACACGAGAAATGTCCGTACGTATTAAAAGTCCTTTGACTAATAACACTATTTTGCATGTTAGATATGAGGAAGGGCATAATACGTACGAGCCGAAGATTGCAGAATGTTGGGGTTTAATGGCAAGCACGTACATATACCGTGGTGAGCCAGAAACACGAACACGAGTTTTGTGTAGAGAAGAATGTTGGGAAACAGCTACGACATTTCAAATACCATTATTATATTTAAAATTACGTTTAAGTGAATTGGTTTCGGATATGGCTGGTGTTAAGCATATTACACAAAAAAAATTAAGAAAAATTGGTAGGAAGGAGGAAGAATTTAATGTAGAACGTAGAACTTTAACAACGCAACTAGATAATATCAAAGGGAAAGATGAGAGAAGTATGTTATTAGGAAAATTAGCTGAATTAGAACTTCGCAAAAAACACCATAGAGATCGCCATAATACATTAACAAGTGGTGGCATGGAGTTGGAACATATGAAACAGATTAATAAAGTTGTCAAATTATTTTCAACATGCGTTGATCTGTTAAAACGATTATATGCAAGTATACCTAAAAATGCATATCAACGGAAATGTATCAATTTAACATTTAAACCTAGTAAAGACAAAAAGAAGGCGTCTTTACAAATGTGTCCTTTAAATTTACATGCACAATTGTATTTTGTCAGTAAAATGGAAAAAGATATGACTGGTGGCCAAAATAAACGTGAAAATCGCTCTCGTGATAGCATGGTGATACATTTGAATCAAGATGATGATGAAGGGGATGCAATAACAGAACTGAAAGATGTTTTAAAAGAGGAGGAGCATGATGGTGGAGAGAATAGATTTTTTACTTTTAAAACAACGCCTGATACGCTGGGCACAACTGCATATGATTTTGTCACATTTGGTGCTGCAGCAGCGCATTGCATGAAATTTAAAAAAGGTGGTCTGTATAGTAAAAAGAAGAAACTTATGAAGCTTCGTGGTTTTAACACGAATTCCGTTTACACGAGTAAATATAGTGATAATAGCAACAAAATCGAGGAAGAAGAAGAAAGTTTGCGAGTGGCTCAAGATGATGGGAACACGAAAAAGAAATTGTTGGTTGATGTAAATTTGATACAGTGGTTTTACAAAGGAGAAGATGAGCAAGAATATGGTCCATATGATAGTAGTACCATGGGGCAATGGTATGCGGCAAAACAATTACCACCGGAATTAATGATAAGAAAAGGATTAAATGAGGTTCCTGAAGCACTGAGAAATGATGATCTAAATGAAGACTACTTGAAATTAATTGATCATTTTGAAGTCAATAAGGAATTTGCAATGTTGAAAGGTTATGGTGGTGGTGATGATGGTGTCAATGAAAGTACACGAAATAGTTTACCTAAAACTGATAGTGTATTCAATCACGATAATGTCTTTGCTGATATTGGTAAAATGAGTGACGATGAGGACGATTCAGAGGAAGAAGAAGAAGAAGCAGGCGATATGGATGAAGCTGAAAAGCAAATAAAAGCTATGAATTTAGCCATTGATATAACAAAACGTGAAGATTTTTGCATTTGCCAAGCTTTAAGTGCATTAGTCCTATCATTTTCAATAAAATTAGAATTAATGCAAAATGCAGATGCACATTATTTTTATCGACAATTGGAGAAAGTGGGATATCTTTTTGCATGTGAATGCTTAGTAAGCACGCATAAACCAGAACAAGGCATGTTGGAGGACTATATGATTGGTATGAGGTACTTGCAAAATGTTAAATTTCGATTGAATAATGAAAAGGCTGCGATGAATGATGAGACTGCGTGGAAACAAAAAGAGTTACTGACATCATTGCGTTCGACATTAGCTTCCATGCCTGATTCAACATCTGATGAATACGCAAAGAAACAACAATTGGCAAATGATATTATAGACAATTTGAAACATTCCTCTGCGGAAACATTGCAAAAGACATGGTTCTATATGGACAACAACGGGGCGGAACAAGGCCCATTTAGTACGAGTGAAATGCGCGGCTGGTACCCAACCTATGTTGAAGATGGGACACAAGTACGTAGAATAGATGAAGCTGCAAATAATTACATTGCAGTCGCAGAGCGCTTTCCAAATGGAAATCCTTTCCCTGAACCAAGTATGGCAGCCGTTCGTGTTGGTAAAGGTCTTCGTTGTGTTATGATGGAAAGGATTGGTCAAGATCTTGTCGTCACATTAACAGTACCAAGTGATTTATTTACGTCATTACCAAATCCGTTGCAAAATGGTGGATTAATCGATGTTTACCCTTTACTATTCCAACAAGGGATCAATGAATTTCAAAGTATTGCGATATTGAAACGATCTGATGATTGTAGAATTCAAAATATTATTAATCGTCAATCTCTGGATGATTTAATTGTCTATAAAAATTTATTAAAGGAACATAAAGATGAGCTTGGCTATACTAGTGAGGATGTTGATGCGCATGAACATGGTATTGAAATCTTGCAAGAGGCTGTGCAAAAAGAAGCAAAAAATCCCTTTAGGAAGCATTATGAAATTTTAGCATCATCTGAATGTTGTGTACGTATGATGAAAGGTGGCCGTGGTACTAATTGCAAATCAGCGAAAGATCGTACCTCCATGTCCGTTACGCTGGAACAATCGCGTTTAACGTATTATAATCATATCAAAGCACATGTTCCAATACGAGATACCCCTACAACTAAATCACTGCGTAGTGAAGATAAAAGTGTTTTGTGGATGGCAAATGGTCAACGTAAGCATGGTATACGTATACAAAATGCAAAGAAAAATGTTGGAAAAATGAAATTTGCTTTTAATGATTTTCAAAGAAAACGTTTACAAAAGATGTATCGCCCACCAAGAGTAACAATGGGTGCAATTGAGTCTTAGTTAGGTTGTGTGTGTATGTATATATCGTTGATTTTTTTATTTTATTATTATTACTTTTTTCATGATATTATTGTATCGCCCACCAAGAGTAACAATGGGTGCAATTGAGTCTTAGTTAGGTTGTGTGTGTATGTATATAATATGGTTGATTTTTTTATTTTATTATTACTTTTTTCATGATATTCAGCCTGGACAGCATTGACACAGTACTGCTAATAATAAAAAAAAATAAACAAAATTTTTTCACCCACATTTCTTCCTAGTGCTAGTGCTCCTCCTCTCTGCCATCTCATACAGTAATAAATAAGGCCACAGTTCTAAGAACAAGAAAATGTTACAAATACATTCATGTACTGTACATACGTATGTGAATATTACAACATATTAATATACTTTCAACAATAATTAGAAAACAGGATGATGCATACAAGAAATATGAATGTAAAACAACATGCAAAATATGTAACATTAAATTTATTTTCTAGTAATATTAATATACTTTCAACAATAATTAGAAAACAGGATGATGCATACAAGAAATATGAATGTAAAACAACATGCAAAATATGTAACATTAAATTTATTTTCTAGTAATGAAGCTGGTGTACAATCACTATATGATATTTTTACTCATACATTAGGCTTTGATTCCATTGAAAATAAAAATAGGAACGAAGTTTCAGTGACTGATGGTTATTGTAGAATAAATTTTTGGTCAAATAATCGTGTATCGGCAATTAGGAATGCTCTTAGTAAGCCGAATATAACACGTTTATCTTCAATGATTTTACATGATCCCTGCAATAATAACAATAATGTAGATAGTGATGACAGTAATAATAATGTCTTCAATGAAACTTTTCAAAAGTGGAAACTGTGCGTAGGTAATTCACCAAAACTAAATACTGAGTTACGAAATAGTAACCGATCAATTAATGATGATGACTCCTCAGTTGATATAGGCCATCGCCCACTATTGAAAGAAATTGTATTAGGGTTAACATCAACTGAGGATTACAATCGCTATTCAGATCACCTTTTTCAATGTTTACCGTATGCTAATGAGAAATGTCCTGGAATTTTTTCTGTGTCCTCGAATAAATTGTTAAATATAAGGTTATTACCAAGTAAAACGTCTTCATTAGTATTTCATGTAAATGATATACAGGAAGCGGAGAAACAATTGAACATGGTAAATATGAATGGTGGTAGAATTGGTTATACCGGGGCTAGTCATGGACAACTAATGTTGAAAACACCTCTACAAGATGGTGTTGATATTAGATTATGTTCAAAGGTAGAACTTGAACCTCATTTTTGTGAAGGCGAGCAAGCAGTGTACGAGGGAGTTATAAAAGGATTTGGTGATGTGGCACATACTTCTCAACTTGGTTGTGGCCACATCTTAAGAAAAGAAATTATTGGAAAAGCTATGAGTGATAAGTTGTAAAACACAAAATATCGTTACACGTACATACTCGTACGAAGCGTAAAAAATAATACATCTATATATATAAATATTTAATGTACATTAATATATACACACATGTCTCGATAAATTATTGGAAAAGCTATGAGTGATAAGTTGTAAAACACAAAATATCGTTACACATACACACTCGTACGAAGCGTAAAAAATAATACATCTATATATATATATAAATATTTAATGTACATTAATATATACACACATGTCTCGATTTTTTACAAAAACGCTCTTCCCTCTCTCCCCCTCTCTCATCCTCTTCTTCATATGGTGAACTTTCGTTTTTTTTAAAAGAAAAATGTTATGTAATATATATATAAATATTTAATGTACATTAATATATACACACATGTCTCGATTTTTTACAAAAACGCTCTTCCCTCTCTCCCCCTCTCTCATCCTCTTCTTCATATGGTGAACTTTCGTTTTTTTTAAAAGAAAAATGTTATGTAACAAAAGAAAATCGCAAATACCCAAAACGTCCCTTCACTGTAAAAATAATACCCAAAAATGGTCATGTACAACACTGTTCCTAATGCTATCCATGAACTGTTATTTTTATCGTTCAATACATTAACCAATGTATCAGCCATGTTATGTATTGGAATGACAAGAGTCATTAAAAGTGCCACAATCAAAACATACAAAATTACCAATACCAGTAAACAATACAAATTCGACAGAAAACGGGCTTGTTTCTTCGCATTTATAGCTGCTAACCGTGCTTTTTCTTTTGTATTTTTCTTGTTTTCTTCACTAGCAATTTTTTGTTTTTCTGCTTCTTCCACTTTCTGCTTTTTCATTAGTTCTTCTTTCGCGGCTTTTTGAAACGCTTCTTTTTCTTCTTCTTCTTTCCGTTGTGTTTCTCTTTTCTTCTCTTGTTCTTCTTCGTATACAGCCATAGCCTTCTCGCTTTCTTCCATTTTCATATTGTTTACACGTTTTTTCTCTGCTTCTTCCACTTTTACTTTTTCATCCTCTTCCATTTGTTCTTTTTTTAGTTTTTCAACACGTTTCTTCTCTGCTTCTTCCGCTTCAGCTAGTTTTTCTTTTTCTTCCTTCGCCAACTTCGCTTGATGACGCTCCAATTCTTTTCTCTCTTGCTCTTTCTCCCTTTCTTCCACTTGCCGCTTTGTTTCTTCCTCTTTCTTCGAATTTTCTGCATCCTTTTTACTTTCCATCTCTTGTTTTTTTTTATCTTCTTCTTGTTTCTTTTCTTGCATTTTTGCATTATCTTCTTGTTTCTTTTCATGCTTTTCATTTTCCTCTGTTTCCTTCACTCTTTTCTCATTTTCTTCAGCAACTTTTTGATCTTCCTCTACTTTACGTTTAGTTGCTTGTTTTTCACCTTCTTCTGCTTTTTTTGCTTCATGCTTTTCATTTTCCTCTGTTTCTTTTTCCCTTCTTTCAAATTCATCTTGTTTCTGTTTTTCTTCCATTTCTTTTGCTTTTTTTTCATTTTCCTTTGCCTCTTGTTCTTGTTGATTTTTTATCGTTTCTTCCTGTTTCTCATTTTCTTCCACTTCTTTCTTTTCAGTTTCTTCGGCTTGCTTTTTCTCCTTCTTTTTATTACGCTCTTCTACCCGTTTTTTTGCAGCATCTTCAGCAGCTTGCTTGGTCTTTTCCTCTTTTGCCCGTCCTTCTTTTTTTGTTTGCTTTTTATTTTCTTCATCCTTATTTTTTACTTGTTGCTCTTCCATTTGTTGTTGTAGTTTCTGTTGCTGTTTTAATTCTTTCATATTACTTTTTTCGTCTTCTTCATTGATACGAGATTTTACAGCTTCTTCAGCTAATTTCTCTTGATCTTCTTCCGTCGTTTGCTTTTCATTTGCTGATGCCATTTCTGGCTGTTGTCCATTTGCATCAACTTCCATATTTAATATATCTTGCATATTATTATCGTTATTATTATTGTTATTATTATTTGCTAAATGTTCCATCATATCTCCTATTAGTTCATCTACTAGATGTTTCTCTAGATTATGTTCCTTGCCAAATGATACGGCGGCATCTTGAACGGTTTGACCATGTTCTACTTTGAAAATATATTTAGTGTCTTTAATATTTATCATACCTTCAAAACGTGGTTTTTGTGGTGTTGATGAACCATCATTTTCTTTCGCAACTACGAAAATATTATTATCATTATTATTGAAAACTAAAAATAACAATACAATACTACAACATTTATATATAATATTTTTTAACATTTTTTTATTATTATTTCGATGATTGTGGCTCTTTAGCTATATGCATATATGATATGTGAGAACGTGTATATATATATATATTGTGATACACAAATATATAGAAACGCACACCACATCAAGAATAATATATATTTTGTTTTTTTTTTTATTTATATGTGCAATAATTTTTTTGAAAATGCTATTTATTGGATGGACGTTATTTTTATATCCCCTGCATATTATAGTTGTTACGTCACAAGGGTCCTCATTTTAAGGATTATTAACATAAAGTGGTTTAAATTGTTTCTAGTATAAATAATAATACTGTTAAAGTATTAAATTTGACCTATCTATATGACTCCCCTATGTAATTTCTGTAGTCTACTAAGTTTATTTCAGAGAAGTGCACCTTTTTTACCACTTGCAAATCCGGGGGGATTACAAGGACATAATTTTACATTTCATATATATATATGCATGTGCATTGTCCACATATTAATGTAATGATACTGTGAACAGTCGTCTTACTTTGTAACGATTGAGTTTGTGTTGTGTCTTATATATGCAGAGAAATGTTAAGCAATCATCTCATATATACCCAATATCATCGTCAATTATATCAAAAACAAATCATGACGATGATGATAATTATATTGATGATAATTATTGGAAATGTAGACATTATGATAAAAGTTGGTGCAACTAAATATTTAGATACATTTGCAACATCACCAGGGCCCTTAGAAAATGAGATGACGGTTCGATGGAGTGAAACAAATTTTTCAAGTGTCGATAACAATGAAATGAATTTAACTTTATATAATATATCCGGAGCATGGAAACATCAAATAGTTGCATACAATAATAAAACATTCACGATATCAGGCTTAACTGTAAATCAAGAGTATTGGTTTCAAAGCAAATATTACATTGATGCAGTTAATGTGACGAATGGTGCCTTGCTCTTTCAATTTAATGTTGGGCCACGTCTACATTCACATCCAATCCATGATTTAAATGATAATACGAATATAGACAAGTACTGGGTGAGTTCAAATTCAGGTACATTATATCATTTAACATGCCCAAAAGATGCTCATATTGTACTAAATCGCATTGTATACGTATGCCCAGAACTTACGATAGTAGAACCAACGCAAAATGATTTATGCAATGATTTGGAAAGGCCGTGTGTGGCAGTGCAAAAACTAAAGCAATTAAGAAAAGAAGGGGAATGGGTTTCACATAAAAATTTAATCAATTGATACGGTATCTAGCCAGCTAGGTACCTATATTTTATAATATTTAAGCACTTAATAATAATAATTGAAATAATAATAGCTCTATAAAATAAATAATATTACAGAAATAATATAGTATATATATTAATATATATA
>LT649911.1:0-11648 GCA_900128395.1 Stramenopiles sp. TOSAG23-2
CATTTAACATTTCAATACATGCATCAAGATACACCTTGCAACCCATGACAAGGTCCATTTCTTGAACAGACTGAGAACAAAATAGGAATTGTGACTGGGATTGTTGGTATCCGTGGGGTTAAATTTGTTTTAACAGGAGAACAAAATCATGCAGGTACTACACCGATGTTTATGAGGAAAGATGCAGGAATGCAAGCAATTATGTTGGGTTCAAAAATTAATGAAGAATTTGAGAAAAGTAAAGGAGAGCGAACTGTTTGGACATTTGGTGATATTAATTTCAATCCTGGTAGCCATTCTATTATACCTGGTGAATGTGAATTATATTTGCAATGGAGGGACGATGATGAGGGGCAATTAAATAGATTTGCCTATATAGTAGAAAATATAGTAGAAAAGATGAACAAAAAAAGCAAAGTGCAGATTGAAATGATACATTTAAATAATAATTGTGACCCAGCACCATGCGATAAGAATTTACAAAATATCATTTTGAAATCTGCTAAAAAAATTTGTCCAAACGATTGGAGTATAATGCCATCTGGAGCAGCACATGATGCACAGATATTAGCAAAAGTTGTCCCGTCAGCAATGTTATTTGTACCAAGTATATCGGGCATATCACATAATTTTGCTGAAAACACACTTGATGGTGACCTTGTCATGGGTTGCAAGGTGTATCTTGATGCATGTATTGAAATGTTAAATGATCAACATGGGAAATTGAATAGCAAAAGTAATAATGTATTAAAGTCGAATCAAACTGCTGCAATTATTAAAAAAGAAAAGAAAAGTATTGTAGAAGAATTTAAAGATTGGCAAATGCAAGGCGTCGTCACATCTGTTGATATAACGCGTTATTATTTAAGTCGTATAAATCGGTACAATCACTTATTAAATGCTGTTATTGAAATTAATCCAGAAGCATTGAATGCAGCTGATAAATTAGATAAGGAACGAGCAAATGGTAATATTCGCAGTCCATTACATGGTATACCAATATTGATTAAAGACAATATTAATACAGACGATTTAATGGATACTACTGCTGGATCTTTAGCATTGTTAAATAGTAAACCAAATGCGGATGCTTTTATTATTACCAAATTGCGTAAAGCTGGTTGTATCATCTTAGGCAAGACAAATCTAAGTGAATGGGCAAATTTTCGTGGTAGTCGATCGCATGATGGATGGTCTGCAAGGGGTGGACAAACACGCAACCCTTACGATTTAAACAAAAGTGCTGTTGGAAGTAGCAGTGGCAGTGGCTCTGCTGTTGCGGCACAACTTGCTCCACTTGCTGTTGGGACAGAAACTAATGGTTCAATTTCTTGTCCCAGCATGGTTTGTGGTATTTGTGGCTTCAAACCAAGTGTAGGTTCAACTAGTAGAAGTGGAATCATACCTATTGCATCTTCGTTAGATAGTGCTGGTCCAATGGGAAAATCTATGAAAGATATCATATATTTATACAATGAAATGATCGGTTATGATCCAAATGACATAGAGGCAGTAGAATTATTTAAAAATAAGAAAATGCCTTTAAAAGTACAACATATATCATTATTTCAAAAAGATCCAAGAACCGTGTTAAAAGGCAAACGGATCGGTGTTCTACGAGGAGATATGTTTATCTTTGATAAGCATATCATGGAGGTATATGAACGTTCTATCGCGTTGTTAAGTGCTAATGGGGCTACAATCATAGATAATTTATTTTTACTTGATACAACTGTAGATGTTCTTACTGGAAAATTTAATAAAAGTCACCGGTCTAATACTGCAAAGCTGATGCTATTTGAAATGAAACATGGTATGGAACAGTATTTACGAACAACTAGAGAAAGTAAATCAAGCAATAAATTCAATTTAATGAGGAATTTGGATGATATCATACAATTCAATGCTGAAAATGCGCAAGATGAATTATCTTTATTTGGACAAGAATTTTTTATTGAGGCAACAAAATGCGAAAGCTTGCCAAATAAAGATCATGCAAAATTGAAACAGGAAATACGACAAGCAGCAGGGAAAGATGGTATTGATTATTTATTGAATAAATATCAATTGGATTGCTTGATAATGCCTAGCGGTAGAGATGCGCCTTATTTACCGGGAAAAAGGCTGGCATCCCAAATTGGAGTTGACGACAAGAAAAGGCGCATAACAAGTGTTCCTAAAAATTTTAGTACAGCTGCGTTGCCATGTATGGCAGGTGCACCATTATTAGTTGTTCCATCCGGTCTTAGTTCAAAGACTAATATGCCACTTGGTCTATCGTTCACTGGTACTGTTGGGTCCGATTCATTGATATTGGAAATAGGTTATGCATTTGAGCAGTGTCGTGAGCAAAGTCTTGACATTCATCCACCACAACTCTTTGTTGAAAATGAGGAAACATTAGTTCGCAAAATATTGGTTAAGGGTAAATTGTAATTTTTGATTGGAGATATTTTTTTAAGCGCTATATGCATATATGACATCATTACATACATCATAATATCATATATATCATATAATGTTCGTAAATTAAATGATATGTCATATATATATGTAACGAAATTGACAAAATTGCAGCCTCTACGACAATAGTACCATATACTACTGACCACAATCGCATTGATGACAATAATAGCCCCATTAATCATGTAGCACATTCTACAAACATTTCAGTTATCCAAAATGGGTCCAATACACAAGCGTCAATCGCAAAGTCGTCTGTAGATGATGTCTCCAGTACCATTGATTCGATTACTAATGGCTCCACTCTGAAGAAGCGAAACTTACCCACTAATGATACTTCAGGTTCACGAAATATAGCAGCGCGAGTTAAAGAGCGACGACGACCAGTCAAAAAGAGACAAAAACAACCACGACCACCAGTTACCGCTCTTGCTTCCCCTGGATCTAAACAACATGAATAATTCTTTCACAGGTCTTTCCAGTTTAGTTATATCTTTCAAATTATTTAAATAAGAGAATTAAATTATTTATATATATATGTATCATATCATAACGAAAAATTATTTACGTTCGTATGATATGATACGAGTAATATTTATAACGAAAAAACTATTTTGTAGTGTGTGTGTTATTTTTTATTGTGGTACTGGCTCATTCTAGATTTATTCTTTTGCCTCCCTTCATCAATCAATCTTTTCATGACAATTGTCCTTCGTTTGGACAATGGAGATACCGGTGCAACACCATTTGTACTTCTCATGCTATTGTGCATATTGTTTGAACTATCAATTTTCAATTTATTCATTTCACCTCTACCTGCCATACGACTACCGTACATATTACCTCCTCTATTACTTGAATGATTTTTATAACGCATATTATTACCTAAACTACTTCCAAGTTTTTGTCTCATCCTACCAGCTGATTTTGGTCGAGCGCGTCTTTTCTTCCCAAGCTTCTTTCCTCTTTTTTTAGTCGTACTTTTCATAACAGAGTTATTTTTATCCATTAAATTCGTTGGTGCAGTCTGTGGTCGTTGAAGCTGCTGTTGTAATTGTATAAAATTGGCTTGCTCTTGTTGTGGTTCGATTAATTGTTGCTGTGGCTGTTGATTTGTTGCATCACTTGTTTGTTCCCCCCATGGCTTTAAATCCATTTTCTTGTACTTTTTTAGATCTTTAGTTGCTAAATCTTCTAAATCTACACCAGTGTCTCCATGCCTGGATGCTGTATATTTCCAATCACGTCTTTCGCTTAAGCCTAAGGGGCCTGGATAATTCATTGGTGGGGAAATATCATGATCTCGTAATAAAGTTCTCAATTGTTCATTTTGTACATACAATAAACGATAATTTTCACTTAAATCGTTGTAGTCGTTTGCTAAATAATCAATTGATTTTTTATTGCCATGTCCTCTTGGGTCATTAATATTATTATCATTATTTCCATCTGCAATTTTTCTTTTCGTTTCCTTTTCTTTCATGATGGCTATTTGTTGAAATGCTTTTCTTTTCAGTTTTTTCTCCCTATCTAATTCACGTTTTAATTGTATAACCGCTTGGTTTGCTCGATGTAACGATTTTTTTGTAGTATCAGCAGATTGTTGTAATTGTATAATGTCTACTTCACTTTGTGTTTTTTTTGGCGAGCTTCTACCACCTAAGCCATTGTTGTTAGTATTTTTATACTGTTCAATTTCGTTTCTTAAATACGTTAAAACTTGTGTTTGAGAAATCTTCCAATTCAACAATTCATTTTTCGTATGTTCTGCAAGCTTTAAATTTTGTTTTAAATTTTTAATAATTTCATTCTTTTCAATTGCGGTGCTTTGAACTGATACCAATTCTTGTTTCAATGCCTCTTCTCTCTTTTCCATATCAGTAACTTTGGACCAAAGTCCTTCTGATTTATTTAATTTCTCATTAGCTTCGTTTAATTTCTTTTCATTATGCAATGAGACTTTCATTATTTTCTGTTCCATATCAGTTCGTAACCTCGCCATTTCTCTTTTAGACCTACTTAAATCTTGTTTCAAATCTACTACGTCTTCCTCTGCTTTTGCAACTTTAACGGTGCGTTGCTTTAGTTTGTTTGTAACTATTGTATCATTGTCCAAAATTTTTGCCATTGCCATTCGATTTGCCATTGCTAGTTCTCCTAGCATATCGATTTTCAATGTTTCTTTATATTCTTCAAATTTACCTTTTAATTCAATGTTTTCTGATTTTAAGTGTTCAATTTCATCTAGACATTTTGCTCTTGCCTTTATCATTAATTCTGCTTCTTTCTCCTTTATACTCTCTTTTAGTTCAAACAATTTTCTTTTTAGTGCGTCGATACTAAACAACAGTGCGTAACAACGAGAGGCTACCCTCCCATTGACATTTCTTTGCTCGGATAAAATAGACTCGTTGTATTCCCTGGTTTTATTGTTGAGGTGTATATTCAATTGCTCTATCGTCTTCTTTAAATGATATACTTCTAAATCATTATTTTTATGATTATTTTTGCTTATACCTTCATCAACATCTTCAACTTCCGAATCATTATATTTACTACTAACACTGGCTCCTTTATGATGGGAGAGACTCTTTTTGTTATCCGTCAATCCTAACGCTACGTGTTCTTCTTCCTGCAATTGATTGAAGAGATATTGGATATTAATTACTTGCTTCATCGACAAGCAATTATTAATCAAAGCTGCCAATTCGTCCAAAGGCAACGAATTTAACTGTCGTCTAATCATATTGATATACTTCCATTTTAAAATTCGATTATTCACATCTAGTATTGCATTACCAATGAAACGTCTTTTTTCAATCGTAATTAAATAATCTACTTTACTTTTCAAACTAGAAATTTTATTTTTTGCATCTGTAGCACCACCATGAGCATTCGCGTTTGTATTATCGACATGGTTTTCCATTAAGTATTCCATGGCTAATAACACACCATTTATGTAATTTCGAACAGTGCCTTTCGCGTTGTATGTATGCTTAACTATTCCCTTCAATTTATTAGAAATTGTGTTGCATATGCAACCGGTAAATGCACCAATACTGTAACCTGGTCCTAATAAAGGACTTGTCTCTTCCAAACATGCTATTGCTAGTGCATTGCTCGTATACGTAACTTTATATAAATGTGTCCAAAACCATCTTGAACCTCCACCTCCACCATAGTTTGTGTGATCTGTGTGTGTAAGCGGTTCTGCATGTATATTTTCTTTTATTTGCAATATCTCCCTACTTTTTTCCACGAATCGATCATTAGTGGTGATAAAGTCATGATGAGCATCATATGCATTCAAAACACTTTCATTTTTGCTCAGTAATGTTAACATTGATTGTGAAAATACTTTAACTGATGTTTGAACTCGTTTATTATATTTAATATTGTTTAATATTTCGTTACTTTTGTTATCTTCGTTAGAAATGATGCAAATTTTGTCCGGGACATTATCATCGGTACTAAGCTTTTGCAGATTAAATACACCATCGCTTGCTTCTCTTTTTTCTTCAGCTACATTGTTGATGCATTTGGAGAAAATTTCATTAATTGATGTTCTTAAAATCAAATAAAGAAATGTTCTAAATCTCAATATATGGATCAAGATAGTCGATACGTCTTTCGTATTTCTTCTACGCCTGCTTCCATATCCATCATCACTATCTCTAGAATTATCATATGCATCCTGCTGCTCCAAATAAAATTTGAATTTGCTCCACTCGTATTTCATTGTATCATATAATACATCTACATCGTCTGTTCCAGCTTGTTTACTGCTACTGAAGAAGTGACAACGTACTTTAATTAGCCAGAATATATCTCTAAATGCTGACATCAATATAAGTGCTTCATTCATTAATTTTTTTCGCTTGTCTCTTTTAGTTTCACCAGAATCAATGCTATCATCTTGATCCCATAATTTTAACAGCTCAGTCCTGTTTGGTATGTACCACACGTTATTTATTTCTATCTCATTATAATTTCCAATCAAAAAAGATTCTGGTTTCTCCATTAATTTAGGTTCCTCCTCATCATCGTCTCCACTTTTTGGATTTTTGCCATTGATACTGCTCATAACGTTGTTCATATAATCTACATTAGTATAAAATATTGTATCTTCAAATTGTTCTTTGGCTTTATCTCGCATGACTTTTGTGATACGTTCTAAATCTTCACAGACTACGATGGTCTGATAACGTAACATTTCCGGTTCCACCTCTTGTATCATATTATTGCATAAGTCTTCAACAAGCTCAAGTTTTAAATCTTGCATTAATTTGTTTCTCAATTGATCATTCGATTCTCTTTTGAATTGTTTTGAACGTAGCGCATAGCTGGCCCAGAAAATCTCATGATGCCTACTTTTCCGTCTGTATAAAGAAAAAAATTGTGGTCGAACTTGATTGCTTAGTTCTCTTAAAATCATTCTGTAGCTACTCTTTTCGTTTTCCGTTATGAAAAAGGATCCCGTGTTTTTTTTCGCTGCCATTAATTGAATCTCATCAATTTGTATTTGATTATGCCGTATAATAGTTAACAATAAGGATTGTTCTACGGCTTGGGCTTTTACACTTACACGTAACAGCTTTAAACCATTTTCAGTCAAATCAATAATATTTTTAACTCCATTAATCGTTCTATAATCATACGTTGAAGCTTCATCTTCGCTATAAAATTTATATTGGAAATTATTAATTGCCAATGGATAGGAATAAAACTTATTTGCCGTAATATCAGTACTCTTATTATTATCACTATTGCTACTATTTCCAGGGCTTGATGAATTATAGGAAAGTACTTGTTTTGGCTTGAATTTTCCTTCATCTGCAACTCTTTCATCTTGGTATATAATCTCTCTTCCAAAATATTCCCGTTGTGTATTGTAGTACTCGCGATAAAATTCACTTTCAAAATACAACAAAATTAACTCCTCCCGTAATAACAAACTTTCTATGACATTGTAAAATGTTTGTATTCCTGGTGGAGCTTGTTTTGATAGATTCACATTATCAAGAAAACCATTTTCAGCATCTTTTATTAATTCAAAACATGCATGTTTGATATTATTCCAAGTGGGTTTATTTGAAATTGCAAAAATACAATTGCTGTTGCTATTGATACCGTTAAATTCACTATCATTAATACTTATCATATTGTTATGTAATAAACCAACATAGTTCCATTCTTCCAAAAAGACATCTTTATATATCCAACTTAAAAGTTGGTAAGACATTAATTTTATTATTACATCACTATATTTGCTCTCATAACAGCGGTATAATAATTGTAAATTGGATCTTTCTACATGACGCATTATAGGCATGATACGAACGATATGTTTTATACTATGATAGGTAACTTTAGTATTGTCACTGCTGCTCATGCTCAAATTTTTTTCTACTTCCATTTGATCATTGACTATTTCATTAAATAATTCAATTTTAGATTTTAACAGTTTTACTTCATTATTGTATATCGTTTTAAAATAGCACGTATTGTTTTTCTCCGTAGAATTATTCTTCGCGTTATAAAATGAGGGACGATTATAAATTATACGTAACATTTCATCTCGTAAAGCCTTTCTTTCTGGTTTGCTTGTTAAATTCAGGTAGTATTTTTTCAATAAGATATTAACTAGAAACGATTTATTCAATTGATATCTATCTTCGCAATCATATAAATCAGCTAGAATCTCAGCGCGATCAACAACATGTTGTTGTTGATTATTATGATCATATTCATCCGATGGAGTGGATAATGCTTCGAAGTTTTGAATACATGAAGAGCCTATTTCCAACATGCTTTGCTCCAGTTTTTGCAAAGCGATGATTGCACTATCATACATTTTATCAAAGTTATCGTATGGTTGTCTTACATGCCATTGTTTCTCCTCCTTTGAGAACATTCTATTTTCTAAATAGGAAATGTCATTTATGTAATTGTCATTATTGTTATTTAATGAGAAATTATCATTGTTAAATTTAATGTTATTGTCATCGTCGATGATAAAATCATGCGACAAACGTTTTTCAACTGCTTTGAAATAATTTAGGGTACTTAGTAATCTACGTTTACAATTTAATGTCTTCAAAAATCGTAAATTATACAATATCTCTATCCTATTTTTGACACTTTCGCTTATACGGCGAACTTTCTTTTCTGACAATAACGGTATTGCATCTTTCATCCCGAATTCATCATCTTCTGCTTCAAACGTATTGTTATGATCGATATACATTCCATTGTCATTTTCATTACTTTTTCTATCAAATATCGCAGTGGCGTCTTCTTCTAATGTACCAACATCATGCCTTCTTTTTCGCGCTATCGTACGCACGTTGCAAGTAGTAACTTCGTGTTTTAATCGCTCTTTAACTATTTCTAAATTCTTTTCGCTTAAAAATTCTTGTTCTACAAGCAACAATTTATCTAGGTTGGTAGAATCTCCATCATCCGAATTTATATTTTGCGAATGAATATCTCCGCTGCCACCTTCCTGTTGCTGTTTTTCAAATAAATTTGTAACATCATCTACATCATTTGACAATGCATTTGATATATTTATTAGAAATTTATCGTTGATCCAGTCACTGTTGTATAAACATATTTTCCCACTGCAAGAACTATTTCCTTCTATATCTTGATATTGATTTTCTTCTTCACCAGATTCATCTATATTGTTCCTATTATCAACTGGTGGTGAAGCAAATACAAATTTACTTTGCAAATTAATATATGCATCATCGAAAACACGTTTTACTTCGTATATTAAATGACCAACATGCTCATCGTGTACTTCATCCACATACGGTCCACCTTGCTCTTTTAAGGCATTGATTTTATTGACTAGTTTAATTGGTAGATAATCTTTGAAATATTCCATGTATACCAGTACAATATTCCATAACCGTTGTCCATTTACTGTCAGAACTGGGGTAGTATTGTCATTTAAATCTAAACTATCATCTTCCTCGCCAATATTATTAATAGTATTATTATTATTGCTTGCATTACTAAAATTACGACCAATTTCTACAATTTTTTCATAAATATGTACTCTATTGCCAATATCTTGGCATTGCAGACGTTTCCCAAAAATAGACGTGTGAAAGGATATATTTTGCTGATCAATTAGCCAGCATACGTATTTTTTCAGGTGTTTTTGTGTATTTACTGGCTTCCCGTTAATTAAATCGAAGGTATCCTTACAAATTTTAAAATCCTTGTATTCTTTTGAAATATTTTTAAATTGCTGCATCATGATTTGGAAAGAACCAACATCGATACTTCCCACGTCTCCTTTTCCTTTCTTTGTATTCATGCGATCTTGGAGAATATTACGTTCGTACAACTTTGTTTGCAACATGTAGTTAAAGAAGCGTTTTATAATTGAATCAATAGAAACTCGAACATTACGTTTTTGACCAGCGACAGCAATATGATGTGTTAATATATCTGCTGCATTAGATGGTTCAAACGAAGTCCGGGATACACCTGACGACAAATCTTGTAAAAATTTCTCTCTGTTATCTTCCAAAGTTGCTTTACTTAATTCACTTGCTATTTTTTGTTTTAATATTTCAGCTTGTTTTGTGTTGCCATGCGTACCAGATACCACAACTCGTTGAAGCTCATCATTATATTTCTTAATTTCCTCTGATATTTGTGACTCTAACGAAGCTTGCCTTTCAATTATACTTTGCATATTCGGTATATCAGCAGCCGTTGTATTCTTCTGTTCTGCCATTGTGATATATTATATATATTATTGGGAAGAATCTTTTTGCAGCATGCGCCTAGGAATTTATATGGCGATACAAATTGGATGTATTACACACAAAAAAAAAAGATGTATAACTGTTTAACTGCACAATGATCGATGATGTATCTGCAACAACATATTACAGAAGAATTTTGTGATGATGATAACCAACGTAAAATATAATAATAACGGCCTCTTTCACAACACAATAATGTACATTATTGTACAACCCAGCCCTAGCAGTATCATATCATTACAATTCGCATATTTTCCCTCAAATTTCATCAAAATCATCATTTTCAACCTAAATTCTTCAATTTCATTGTTATAATGATGGATTTTTCATTTCATTACCAGAAAACAAAGGAAAAACATTGAAAATACCTTTTGAAAGTTAGGCTCCACTAGTATACCATTTTTCCTATCAATTGGCAAAATAATTTTGACATTTCTTGTTTTCAGAAATTAGGGATAGCAGATTTTCTGGTATCGAATTTTTACATTAAAATTTGTACTTAAATAAATTATTAATTTACAGAAATGACTAAAAAAAAGAAAACAAAGGAAAAACATTGAAAATACCTTTTTAAACTTAGGCTCCACTAGTATACCATTTTTCCTATCAATTGGCAAAATAATTTTGACATTTCTTGTTTTCAGAAATTAGGGATAGCAGAATTTCTGGCATCAAATTTTTACATTAAAATTTGTACTTAAATAAATTATTAATTTACAGAAATGACTAAAATAAAGTATAAAATTCATAGAAATCATTAAATTATAAAAATATCCATTTTTTAAAACACAAAATACATATAAAAATAACATCGTCATTTTAACAATTTCAACTTGGTCTTAAATTATATATAAATACCATCAATATGAAATCATACAAAATATCATATTTTAGATGGAAATGTCATTTTTTACATAAATTGTAAATATCGTTTTTGGAAGATTTAGACCTATCAAAATTTAGTATAATATTTTTATACTAAATAGTGTAAGACAGAGCCGACACTACACGTGAAAAGCACCTATCAAGTAGAGTTACAGCTATAGGGTTACGCGTTTTTTTCAGCTTTTAACAGTTAATATTTTAGATGGAAATGTCATTTTTTACATAAATTGTAAATATCGTTTTTGGAAGATTGAAACCTATCTAAATTCAGTATTATATTTTTGTACTAAATAGTGTAAGACAGAGTCGACACTACATGTAAAAAGCACCTATCAAGTAGTGTTACAGCTATAGGGTTACGCGTTTTTTTCAACTTTTAACGGTTATTCAAATATGAAGTAGATACAAGAATATTCATATACCTTGTACAGTTATTACCAAACATATAAAAACTGATTGTGGATACTTATTTTTCTAAAGTTATGTATACATATATGTAAAAAACTACCTTTT
>LT649912.1:0-11640 GCA_900128395.1 Stramenopiles sp. TOSAG23-2
TAAGTTACACACACACAGATATATTAGATTAATAATACGTATATCGTATATATTTATTTTGGTGTATAGATACAATAGTAGGAATTTAGAACGATATATATTTATAACGAAATCAAAGAGATTTTTAGTGAGAAATATATATATATTTATTTATTACCAAGATAACATATTCTAAAATATATATAAAAAAAAACCAAACAATAGCAAAAATGACAACACGTTCACAAGCATCATCACCTGGTGGTAAATCAAACAATGCAGCAGCAACTAATAACGATGCACCTGCAACATTATCAGTACTTGATTTAAAATCACAACTATTATCGTCTATGAAAAAAAATGGTGTGCTTGGTAACTTGAAAGCACAGTTAAGAACACAATTTTTGTCCGAGTTAAAATCATTAGCAAAAGAAGATGGACGTGGTGGACCATTTGATGTCAATAGGCATCGTGGACAAAAACAAAATTTAAGAACGAGGGTTTTGAATACGTTGTTTTTAGAGCATTTGCGTTCTATGGGTTACAAATATTCATTGTCTGTTTTTTTACCGGAAAGTGGTGTAAATACATCACCACCATTATCAAAGTTAGAAATATTACAAGTATTAAATATTCGAAAAGGACATGCATTTTATACAAAATTAGCAAGTACATTAGGGGAAATGAAATCGCCATTATTAGAGCAAAAAACAAATGGGAACAATACATTGATCTCTGCCATATTAGAAGGCTTAGAATCTAGCTCTACGGTGCATGATTCATTTACACAGACGGACGATGGCAACACACCGTCAGAACGTTTATTAAAACGTTTAGATGACGTTGAATATTCATATCGTCAACAACAGCAATTACAAGCAACTGGACAAGGAAGCTCTGCATCGGTGGAAGATCGATTGATACAATATCAACGTAAAGTCGATCGCAAAGCAAAGGAAGAAATTGCAGCTGAAATTGATCGTATTAAATCAGTAGAAATCCAACAAATGAAAATGGAGGAAAGAGCACATCATCGTGCTACTTTAGAAGTTGAATTACGTCGTTTGCAAGAAGAGCATCAACGACAAATGAAGGCGATGAAAGATAGGAAAGATTTTGTTGAGGAACAAATGAGACGTAGAGAACGTGAAATGGAAAAAACATCATTTGACCATCGTCAACAAATTTTGAAGGAAATTGAAATGAATAGGCTAAAAGAGGAAGATATACAACGGAGCTCAGAATTAGAGAAGCGAAGTATAGAATTGGAAAAAACAAGACTTGATGACATGGAGAAAGATTTTATGCGTGAGCGAAAACGTTTTGAAGCAGATCGTGCAGAATGGTCACGTAGATGTCAAAGTGATATGAATCAATTTAAAGTGGATATTCGAAGACAATATCAAACCAGGGAACAAGATATTGAAAAGAAAGAGCAACGTTTGAAAGATGATCGAAATGCATTTATTAAAGAGCAAGCAAATGGCCGTGTCGTTATTGCAGAAGCGCAAGGGATCAAAGATGAGTTAGAATCAGCCCGTAAAACAGCACAAACAGCAAGTCAAAAAGCAAATGGACTTGCATTGGAATTAAGCCAAGCACAAGAGCATTTACGTATAGTTGCAAATGCAGCCAATGGTGATCGTGATGCACATCGTAAAGCATCTGAATTGAATGAAAGTTTAACACGTCAATTAGCTAAAATACAGCAAGATATGGTTGATAGTAGAAATCAAATGCATAAGCAAATCGATGAGAAAGAAACATTAATACGTGCGTTGGGTGAAAGATTAGCAGATGAACAAAGTAAAAATGCACAATTGCAACGAAAACATGGCGAGGAAATACGCAATATTCGTAGTGGGCAAGATGATGGTATTGAAAAATTACAAGATTCCTTAAGATGGAAAGATAATGAATTAATATCAGTGAAAAGTGAGATGAATAATAGAATTAATAGTTTACAACGTGATTTAGACTTATTACGACCACGAGTGGAAGAAGCGGAAACGAATCTATCGATTAAAGAGACAGAAATTGTTGAATTGAAAAGTTTATTACAAAAAGCACGCCTTGCATTAGATAAAGTCACTCAAAATTCACAAGAAGATAGTAATAATAGTCGTAATAATCAAATTGTGTTAAATGATCCAAATGCTTTACTTGCATCATTGCGAAAAAGGCGAGCTGGCAGGGTACAAGAACAGACGACGTTGGTACCACCACCATCACAATATTTGTATATGAATAGACCACCACCAATGATGTATCCACCATCATGGCAAGCACAACCACCAAATGGGCCACCGCAACAACAACAGCAACCACCGCAACAACAACAACAACAAAGCAATACAGGTAGGGGAAAAGACAATGAAATGATGAAACTAAAATTAGAAAAATTAGAGGAAGAACGAAAGAAAAGAGAATTAGCTGCTGAGATTGAAAGACAAAAAATGGAAGAAAAATTCCAAAAGTTAAAAGAAGAACATGAAGAAACATTGTTAAAACATGAAATGGCGGTCATTAATGCAAAAGAGCGAAGTGCCGATATCGTCGAAGATTCTGTTAAATTATTAAAACAAGAAAAGGATAAAGCTGCTCGTTATCGTAGTGAAATGAAAGAAATGGAGGAGCAATTGCGTCAAGAAAAAAGAAATAGAAACACCGTAAAAGCGAAATCATCTCCAAGTCCACGTAAAAATAACATGGCAAATAGCAATATTCAAAACAATTCTACCACATTTGAAACTCCAAATTTATTAAAATCAACATCACCGAAAGTAAATAAATATAGTAACAAAAGTCCAAGCCCATCCTCAAAAGTGATTACAAAGAAAAAATCACCATCACCTATTAAACAAAAATCAGCAGAGGATATACAAAAAGAAAAAGATGCACATAAAGAAAAAATGAGACAAGTACGTTTAGAAGAAAAACGAAAGTTAGAAGCTGCACGCGCTCAACGAGAGAAAGAGAAACAATTACGATTACAAAAAGAAGCTGAACGAAAAAAACAAGACGAATTAAAAGCTGAAAAAGAGCTTTTAGAACAAGAAAAATTAGAGGAAGAACGACAAAAACAATTAGCAGAGGAAGCTAAACTGAAAAAAGAGAAAGAAGATAGTGAAGAAGCATTACGTAAGCAAAAAGAAATGGAGGAAAAAGAGCGTTTGAAAACTGCAGAACAGAAAGCAGAAGAATTAAAGAAGAAAAAAGAAGAGGAAGAAAAACAACGTTTAAAAGAAGAAGGTGAAAAGAAATTAAAAGATCGTATGGATGAGATACGTAAATCAAGAGAGATGAAAAAACAACGTGAAGAGGAAGCTGCTGCATTGAAAAAAATGAGTGCTGTTTCTAGCCCGGTGCAAAAAGAAGATAGTTATGGTGATGATTCATGGGGTAGTTTACCATTGGATGAAAGTGGTACAAATAATAAAAGTGGCATGGGAGATAATAAAAAAGGAGATAGTAGTGATGCATTTGATTTGTCTGGAATGAATGATGATGATGAAATAGATGAAGATGAAGATATGGAAGTATATGAAGTTGGTTCAGATAGTGCAGATGAAGAATATGAATTTTAAAAATTTTGTGTGTATTCGCACGAAGTTCGTACCATCGTACGTACGAAGTATATTTTTGTGTTACACCATTATAACGCGTAAATTTTGATTCTTTTTTTTTATATATGTGTCATATCATATGATAATTTAAATACATTATGCATATGATAGATACGAAGTATCATATCATAATGATACGAGTATCATAATATTATATATCATATAGTGATACTTCGTATATTTTTTTTAATATTTATAAAAACAAAGATATTATATAATATTTTAATGAATATATATTTATACACTTTTGTGTGTGTACAACTACTTTTTTTACTTTAAAAACACGTGGGTGTGCGTTTGTATTTTTTTTGTCTCACTCTCTCTCTTTTAAAAATCAAAATAAATATATTGATATGACCAATACTAATTTTTTATATTTTAATCAATATATATAAACATTCCTATTCTTCCTCTTCCTCTTCTCTTCATTTAAAGATCATCATCATCATCATCTGGAAGTGGAACAGTTGCAGCAACTTTAATATCATTTTCCATTTGTGCTCGTTGTTGTGCATCGATTTGAATTTCTGCTGGTTTCAATGCTGGCTGTTCAACGAAGTTTAATTGTGTATTTCCACCAGCCAATTTACGTGCTAACCATAAAAATGGTTTTTCAAAGTTGTAGTTACTTTTTGCAGAAACATCATAATATTGTAAATTCTTTTTGCGGTGGAATGTAATTTGCTTTGCGTTGACTTTGCGGTCTTTGACGTCCACTTTATTTCCAACTAAACAGATAGGGATGTTATCGCATACGCGGACCAAATCTCTATGCCAATTAGGCACATGTTTGTATGTAATCCTTGCAGTGACATCAAACATAATAATAGCACATTGGCCTTGAATATAATAACCATCTCTTAAACCACCAAATTTCTCTTGACCTGCTGTATCCCATACATTGAAACGAATTTTACCAACATTTGTATGGAAGTCGAGCGGTCTTACTTCTACACCAAGCGTTGCGACATATTTTTTTTCAAATTCACCTGTTAAATGACGTTTAACAAAGGTTGTTTTACCAACACCACCGTCACCAACTAAAATCATTTTAAATTCAGGAACTTGAGCCATGTTTGTTTGTTTTTTGTATTTATATAAAAATGTTTTTGTGTTTGTTAATATATATGTAAAAAATTAGATACAACGGTATGTAATATCTCTTTTCGTTTAATTTGTTTTTGAATACTAGTTTTACTTTGTATCGTTTGTATGTTTTGTCTTGATATGTATATATATATATATATCAACTTCAATATATTTTCTACGTACATCTATGTATATATATGTATTTTTAGTGATCTATTGAATCTATGTGAACCATTAAAATTCATTTAAAAATGATGATTTTGCACGCACTTTTCATCATCATCATTTTTATATTATTTTGTAGTAGTTTTTTATTTTATGGAATGTTGTTCATTCATTGAAATAACATGTAGATAGCATGTAGATAGCATGTAGAATAGGATGATTGTTTGTACTTGGTAGTATAATGAAAAGGAAATCACTCTTCCGACCCGCCAATTTTATCTATTCAGGACCTCCACTAGACAGTGTTATATTTAGGGTTAGATCATGCACAGATCATGCTAACTTGGTGTATAACCCTAACCCTAACCAAACCTAGTATATTCACTCCATTTTGTGATCGGCAATGGTATTGCACGCTATTATCAAAAACCCTTACTTGACGTACTCTAATTGATAGGAGAGACGTTCCACTCCAAGACATAAAAAACATAGAATTACGATCAAAAAACTACTATTTATGTGTGTACATAAATATGGAAAGTGGAACGGTATCAAGATACATAATATATATATATATATACATCATATATTAACATATCGTATATAAAGAGGAAAAGTAAATATACTATAAGTTAAAGAACAAAAAAGAGATGCGCGTTCTTATATCATTGTTATTAATTGCAACGGTTGCAAATGCAGCATTGTTAAGAAAAGCAGATCCAGTAGCGGAGGATGCGTCCACACCAGGTGACATTAAAAGTGAAGTAGCAGCACAAAATGATGAAGGTTGTGATGGTGTTCAATGCGGACATCAACCAAGAATGGTAGAAAGAGGACATTTCGCACACAACGTATACTTGAACAAATTGGCAACAAAAGCGAAGGAAGGCAAAGGTGATACGTATCATCCAGCACTTGTACCACCAGGTACATTTAATGGTACTTTACATAAATTATTACAAGAACCATTAAAAAATCCATTGCAAGAAAAACCAAATATGGTACCACCAGGTCATTTTGCTAACGTAGCAAGGAAAGAAGCAGAATTGAAAGCATTGGCAGGCCCAGTAAAAGATTTAGCAGCGCAACAAGCTGGCACATGTAAAATTTTGGATAAAGTTGTAACCATGGCACGTTTTGTTTATGAAGTTGAATCCAACACAGCAGATGGTATTGATAAAAGTGGACAAGCTATTGTGAAACTACTTGAATTAATGTGTCCATTAATTAAAACACACTATCCAAACGCTAACGAAGGTATGCAATGTGCAAAGTTAACAGAAGCAGTGAGAAAATTCTACGACCCTCTGTTCGTTGGACAAACCAAGACGGCAAAACAGCGTTGCATGAATGCACCTGGACATAAAGTTAACTTTGCATTATTAGCTGCATTAGTTGGTCCAAAAACTTTATTTGGTGCAACATTTTGTGAAGACAAACACGATGCATTACAATGCATGAACAAAACTGTTAGTGAAATAGTACCTGTGCACAACAAGACAAAAGATGAGCTTGCTGCAGAAGAGGACAAAATCGAAAAGATTGCAGAGAAAAAAGTTTCTATCGATGAGCATGGATGGCATAAATACCAAGCACAAAAATTAAAAACAGAAGGTATTCCAGACGAGGAAGAAGATAAATTAGGAGAACCAAAAGATGCAGGTGCAATTCATAGGTGCAGAAACTGCAAACATCAAAAAGCAAAGATGAAAGAGCTTGGATTAGATATGGCAGATGATAAAGGATATGACTTACATAATGAAGAAAACATTCATAATGCAGTTACCGATGCTGAAGCAAGTAAACCAAATCAACCAAGACAAATAACTCATCAAGGTAAAACTAATTAGGCTAGTATATTGATATATATAATATATTAAAAACACGTTTTGTTTATATAGTAAATAGGTAAAAAAAAAAAAAAAAAAGTAAAAAAGAAAAAATATGAACACTCGAAAAATAATATATATGTGTGATATATATTTTTTATACACTCTACACACATGTATGTATGTACATGTGTAAGGATGTATTGGTGTTGATACGTAAATAGGATTAATATAATAGAAAAGTGAGGAAAATGAGTCATGGTGTGCGTGCGTGTGGTAACTTTGTAATCTCTCCCTTTGTAAAAAAAATTTAATTTTTATTTTACCTTTTTTTCTTTCTAAAAGTGTATTAAAGACATGTATTTGTATGATATGGATATATGATGTAAAAATCTTATATTATTTTTTCGAAAAAAAAATACGAAGCGTGGTAAAAATATTACGTACACACATTATATGTTTTACACGCGCACACACTAATTTTACTCTCTCACATCTTCTTCGAGTCAACTGTTTTCTCTCTCTGATACTTCCGCCTCTTCCTCTCCGGTGTGAAAATCATTTTTACAAGGGTTCAATGTTGTTTGCCTTCTACGTAATTTCTTTTTAGGACTTCCCTTTTTACCATTTTTGAAGCAACTTTATTACATCCAATTAAAGAATCATCTCAAACACCATCTCTTCCTCCCACGAATCAGCATATGCTGCATCTCAATCAGAAACAACATCCACCAAGTTTCGTGATGGTAAAGGCTGTCGAATTGTTACCATCGGTCCATTTTCATGATGGTATTTTACTGAACTCTTAAAAACTTTATCTCACAAATATCTTACTTTTAAACACATATTGCTAAATTCAGAAAAATTAGTCAACTGTTTTTTCGGATGCATCTCCCTCTTGTGTTATAAATCGAATTTTTCTACCGGACGACTTTTTCCGAGTAGTTTTTGAGGTTTTTAACAGCAATTTGATAGCCATTTTATATTCCACACGATTTGTATGTATGGTACGAGCATCTTGTGTTCCGACGACTATATGTATGGTTGGATTTATTAAATGAGAAAGAAGTTTTGAAAAAATGAAAAATGTTGAAACTTCTTCACGTGTACAATCTTTTAATAAATCTGGCGCAATCGATATTTTTGTTTGTAACTGGCGCAAAGTATTTTTACAACCATACAACGCCTTAGCTAAATTATTCATCATAGCTGAAAGCACAGTTGGCACAGTATGATGTGAAACATAAAAGCGGTTTAAATAACCGATCACCCTATCAATTGTCTTAAAGCAATTGATTAAATATTTCAATCTTGCATTAAATTTCTTAATCAGTAAAATTGGACTAGTCACATTACTTTGAATGCTCTGTCCATTTAAAAAGGACTTTTCCATATTTTGCACGGTATCAATTGAAATTTCTTTCGACCAACTTAAAACTTGTTTGTATATCGGGCTACTCCAATTGTTTGGAGTTCGTTGTGTACAAACATTGTAAATGTAACTATATATTTCGTAGAAAAATTGAGATTGAAAAGATGGCCAGCTCTCATGTCTTTTGAGTTCACAGGGGGCAACGTTATTATTAGCAAGAATCGTTCTGGTTTTCCCACCTCGATACAATAGGGAATCCTTCGTATAGCACCAGTCGCATAAACTCCGAATTGTGCCTGCGTTAAATGGGAACACGCCGTCATATCTGTACCGTCTAGAATCAAAACGAATCCTTAAAATAGGCAAAGGTGTTATAATTAACACGTACTGCTTCCATTGTTTGGATACTTTTAAAAGAGACAGGAAGTTTTCACCATCCGTGGCATAGCTGAGTATATTCCATAATACCAAATCACCAAGATCTGAAATCTCCAGTTTATCGTTTTTTCGCATTATTGTCTCGGATTCCTCGCTATGCTGTTTCTTTACTAAAGTATTGTCAAATCTTTGCTCATAATTTACATCTGCATATGGATTCTTTCCATTGTTGCTATCATCTGTTACATGGCCTTCCGTATGGTGTGTTGTAGGTGTTGCATGTAACTCGAAATTATCAATTGTAACTGTATCGTCTTCTAAGAACGAGGCCATATTCTGCTTATATAATATATTATTATTAACACCTTTTTATTTTAAAATATAACGTTTAATATATTAAACTTGCTTTTTATTGAAACGTATGTTTTTTTAAAACGTGTTCTTTCTTGTTTGTCTTTCTCTCTGTAATTTTTGTTCTTTCTTAATATTTAAATCTTGTATCTGTGTTTGTCATTTTCTTTGTTGTTGTTGTTCTAGTTAAAAACGTAATAGATTAATTAATTTATTTTAAATCTGTTGTTTTTTGGGTTGTTAGTTTTTTGCTTTTTGCACTTTTTAACTGTTTTTATGTCCACGTTGCCCGAAATATTAGCATAGGAATAGCATTAATAGAGAGTTGAAGAATAGGGTTCGTATTTCTTCCAAATATGTCCGTAATTTATGCAAAATAGATAGTAATAAGGTCGTATGTTGTATCGTTTATGGAATAATTCGTCGGGTTCTGATGCCTACTTAAAATTGTAGTTTAGTACATACAATTTATACCTGTATAACTCTAATAAAAAAGAGTACCTTAAACCTGGTATATTTGAAACTTTGAACATTCACAACAAATATCTACTAATAACTTACAATATATATTATTTTTTGCACACATTTTTAATTTTATTATTGCATTATTTATTTGAATTTATAGAGAATCATATATGGGAGATCAACGCAGAAAAGACAAATTAGGAAAGAAAAACAAAGAGAACCGAACAACGAAAGATAAGGAAGAACAACAAGATGGAGAACAAGATGGATGAGATGGAAGAGGCCAACCAGGTAAATAATTTAACAATGGTGGAACAAAGCACATTAAATCCATTATATAGACGAAGTCGATTAAGTCAACTTGTCCAAATGGAACGATATCGAAAAGGTGAAGTGTTTTTTTCATTTTTTTGTGTAATATTGTTTATGTTCTATGCAATATATAATAGTAACGTACATGGGTTGTGGGTCGTAATTGGCGTTTACATATCTAGTATAATGATGTTGTTTTCATTTCTATTTGGTATTGCATATAATAATATTGATTGGAATATTGGAAAAAATATTTTATTGAAAGAGGTAAATGTTATAGCAATTGTTTTTGTTTCAATAATATTATTACTAATTGATATTACACATCCAGGATCACCAATGAGTATACCGTTAAGTATTATGTACGTTTTGTGCACTTGGATATTTTTATGTTTTGATTGTTTGAAATACAAAGATCGCAAATTTACATTATTTATTGGTTCTTTGTATTTATTTGTTAGTTTATATGAAATTATCGATTATACAATTTTAGAATCTGGACGTGATGTAATAGTTTTAGAATATATGTATGGATTAAAATTATATAAACGTTCAATATCAAGATCTATTTTCTTTCAATTATTAGCATTGAGTTCAAAAGCTATTTATGTTTTAATCAAAGATAAAAAAGGTGAATTGTTATTATATGCCACTGGGAATGTTTATCGTATAAGCGGAGAGACTAGTTTAAACATTCATAAAGCAAAGGTATCGTATCTTAAAAGCAGACAAGTGGAACGTTTAAAAAATGCCCAAACAAGCATGGTGATGGAAGATATGAGAAGAGGCGAGTCCCTTAAAAATTAATGAAAACTTTTACCCTATAATTTATATATAATAAAAGTACAAAATATCGTAGTGTTACTACCTCGTAGAAAGCCATGTGCAAGGTGTGTCTTTCACCTTTCATAAAACAAAAAAAGACTTTTGCAAAAAAAACAACCGGGAATACAGTAACGTCGTTCACTATAACTAACTTATATGTATTACGAATATAACACAGACGACTAACTACGTAAAATATAACAAATTATATACAGTATACCCAATAACAACACACAGAAACATATATCATTCACATATATACAACAAAAAACATGTTTATCAATCGTATTTTACGACGCAATACCGCTGTAAACACAAAAGCAAACAGACACTTTTGGAAGATACAAAACAAGGTCAACCGTAGGTTCGTGTTTAATAATACAAGTTATGACAATAACGTAAAAAGCACGTGGACACATATTCAAAGCTTTCATACCACTAAATTTAATCAAAAAGATAATTTTACTCCTAATGATGATAAATTTAATATTGCACCAATTCAAAAAGCTGTAAAGGAAGAAGAGGAGAAGAAAAATGGCTTTACACAGAGAGAGACAGTACGTCAAAATCCTGAGAAGGAACGCTTGGCGGAGAAAATATCTAAAAGGGATTTGCCAGATTTATTACAAAATGTCGATACCTTCATTAATATTAAAATGGAATTTTGGCCAGACGCAACAGAAAGTGGATTGCAGGAAGTTGAAGCATTAATTGAAACAGTTGATGAAAAAATTCTTCCGGAAGTACAAGCAAAAGTCGAAGCATTGGGATCATCACTAGCAGAACTAGCCAACTCCCCCATTTACGACAAAATGTGCAAAAAATATGGACTAACACGGAAGGAATACGATGATGCTGAATTATTCTATTATTATTCAAGTAGACTTACATCTGACGAGAAAGCAGCCATGAGACGACATGATGTACTAGAGCAAGCATTTATACAGAATACGAGCGGTCGTATACTCTCGGAAATGAATACTAAAATCTTAAAGTTACAGATGAGTTGTTTGGAAAAGCAACATGCAAACTCCAATTGGATAATTGGATTTTGTATTTATATATTATTTCTTTTTAAAAGCAATCGCTAAAACAAAATTTGCAAAAATCTCGAACAAAGCCGAAGTAAAGGAGCTCGCAGCTTCCAATTGGATTTCTACTACGTGTAGAGATATACAAACCGCGATTATTAAAACTTGCGCCTATAATAATCGTTTTGCTTTAAAATGTGCATTTGGTGAGTCGTATA
>LT649913.1:0-11639 GCA_900128395.1 Stramenopiles sp. TOSAG23-2
TGGGGTAGCGCTTAACCAAAAGAAAACCTATCTATATAGCATTAATGACATCACGACACCATTACCATTTTTCAGTTGTATGAGTTGTTGTATACGAGGGCGATATTTTCATAATAATATTAATGTAAGGTATTATACCTTGATCGGCGGCCCCCTGGCCCCCGTGCCCCCGTTTTTTCTATTTTTTCTCCTGCCTTTTTTCTGGCCAGGCTGACGTCTATAATAGCCTGGCTAGCCAGCTAGCACTCCCAGGGCACTCTAATAATATTTTTTATAATTAATATAATGCGTTGCTAATATTCACATATACAATTTTGAATAACTGATGTTGGATATTATTTAAAGCAATAATATTATTAAAGATATTTTGTTGAACATCATTCAATATATATGTATATATATATATATATAGCAGCCGAAAATATAATACAAAATGCAATCCTCTCAAGCTGCTGCGTTTTCCTCAGCATGTTCAGGTGCTATTGGTGCAGTTGTTGCTTTAACTATTACTTACCCATTGTCGATAATTAAAACAAGGTTACAAGCACAAACAAATATCCAATATGATAATAATAAAGATGGTAAAGTATGTATAAAATCACACGATCATAAGCCGTATTTCGGCAGTATAGATTGTCTACAGCGGATTGTCAAAGAAGAAGGTGCCTTTAAATTGTATGCTGGCTTAAGAGGCGCTTTGTTCAAAGCGTTCATAACAAATTTTGTTTTTTGTTTCTTCCATGGTCTTTTTCAAAAATTTATACGAGCTAGAAGTATGCATAGAGGGAAGTCGATACGAGCATTTTGGTCCATGATGCATGGCATCATGGCTGGTATTTGTGTGCAGCTTTGTGTTTTGCCTGTTGATATGGTTGTTACGCGTATACAAGTTAATCGTGGTGCAGCACCAAAAGGATTTGTCCGTACTATGTATGATATTACTAAGGAAGGTGGAATTTTTAGTTTTTGGAATGGGTTAGTTCCGGGAATGTGGTTAACTTTGAATCCGGGTATAACAACTGCCGTTCGTAATGTCCTTGAAGAGTATGTAAATGGATCGTCGTACAATACATCAGGTAATTTTAGTGTTGGTCTAGTATCAAAAGCAACTGCAAGTATTATTACATATCCATATACAGTATGCAAAGTACGTATGCAAATCTCGGGTGTTACTAATAACGAAAAAGAGAAGAGAAATGAAAATAGTTTGGAGAACAATCACAAGGAGGAAAAGAACAAGCCTAAAGGCGTTACTTTTATTGAAACTGTGAAACTTGTATATAATGAAAATGGAATGGTTGGGTTTTATAATGGCTTACCACCACAATTAGTAAATGCTGTGTTAAAAGAAGGTATATTAAATATGATACGATTAGAAATTCGTGCAATGGTTGAATCCAATATAACTGCTAGATTAATGCGTTGATCATTCTAAACCACAGAGTTTCGATTTTTTGTTGCTACACAAGCCATCATAATAATGAGACACGTATTCATCATAATATCACAAATATTATTTTAAAAATAAAGGAATATGGTTTTAGAAATACGTTATATTATATATTTTTATTTTAATAACATTTAATTATACGCAAAAACAACCCCCACTAAAATAAACGCGCGGATCTTGTACAAATTCCCCAAAGACAAACAGAAAAAAACAAAATATTATTTCATAGACCAATTTACAGTTGGTGATATATTAATCAACACATTAATTACAAAGAATAATTGAACTAAATATGCTGGAATAGTTGAAATAAAGATACGTGCAAAGGTTGTCCTTGATATTGCATACGGATAAATAAACCTACAACCGAGCCAAACCCAACCGAATTTAGAAGCGCGATTAATACCATCATAACCCATAATTGCACATAACCAAAGTAATATAAGAAAAGATATAGATTGTTCCATAGTGTTTCTCACAGTCGTATTCCAAACTGACACAGGATAGGATGGGTAAACTCCTTTTTTAACGTCGCGTAAAACAATTTTTTTCTTGTCGCCATCTTTCTTTGATTTTTCAATCAATTTAAAAAACTCAATAAAGTGAGTAGTTGATTGTTGAAACAGAAGCCAATACCACATGCAAAACCAAGCAAGTGTGACATATACAACCGGTGCAAATTTTTTAATGTCATTTGTTTTAACAAATTCAGTATTATCGAATTTGGAACTTTCATATGCAATAAATAATAAAAGTGATAAAGCTACATATGATGCAACTCTTGGTAAATTTGTAATTAATTTAAACGACATTATACTTGCAAAGATGTTTCTTTGTTGCATTGAAGATGAACTGAGTATAAGTTGTTATATTTTCTGACCGTTGTATATATTATTTTTATTTTGAATTGCACAATTGCTGGATTGGTTTTAGTTTTTGTTGGGCAACTTAAACTTCTTCTTTGGCACCACCTAATAACTTTCTTTTTGGCTGCTCAAGTGAAAGGCCCATTCTCTTCTCTCTGGACACCATAATAGTTCTTCCATATCCAAATATCCGGTTTTAATGGCTATAATACTGTAGCTATAATTATACCATATAGCTACTATATTAATAATCAGCCCTAAAAAAAAAGCTAGGAAAAAACCAAAATTAATTTATAATATTATACTAAGATTATTTTAAATACTACTATTATATTATAGTGTTAAATTCCTCATAGCAACCATAGCTACATATATTATATATACACATACATCAGTAATAATACGCATACATATTACATATACATACAGTATGTATATATTCTTTATAAAATACACATATTTCAAAGAAAAAGGAGGTGTGTAGAAATTGGATAATATGAAACGTAATAATACAATGTACATATACATACAGTATGTATATATTCTTTATAAAATACACATATTTCAAAGAAAAAGGAGGTGTGTAGAAATTGGATAATATGAAACGTAATAATACAATGAAAAATGAAAATAATTGTCGCGGGTGGACGATTGTGTTAGTTGCTTTTTTAACAGACGCTCTAGCGTTAGGTGGTAGAGCTTTATTTGCAGTTGTACTATTGTATTGGGAGCAAGAATTTGGTTGGACAAGGTCTTATGTTTCAGGATCAATTTCATTATTGCATGTATCGATTGCGTTGTCAACTCCAATATCTGGGCATGTTGTTGATATATTTGGGGCACGGCGCGGCCTAGTATTTGGCGTTTCATTATTTGCCATTTCATTGTTTTTGACCGGGATGATAGCATATGCTTGGCAGCTGTATTTATTTTATGGGTTTGTAGGTGGATTCAGCCTTGGACTGTTGAATTTGAATGTCTTCAGTGTTGCTGTAATGCAAGCATTACCAGAGAAACATCATGGCCGAGCAGTTGGTATAACTACTAGCGGTAGTACTTTTGGACAACTACTCATTGTACCGTGTTTCGCATTGCTTTGCAATAGTATTGGTTGGAGAAACAGTTATTTTACAGTTGCTACTATTACAATATTAATGGCACCTGTCATTTGGTTCGTATTAGGCCCACATGCAGAGAAAAATAATACTGAAGAAGATAGTAAAAATATCGATGAAGATGGTGTTATTATTGAAATGATTGACAACCCATCTAATAAAAATGCTGTGGAAAATATTGTTGGTGATCAAAATGGGATTGATGGGAATGATGGGAATGATAATGATAAAAAAGAAGCATCATATGATTGGAAACTTGATATGTTACAAAAGATGAAGAAATCTTTTTTAAATAGGTATTTTTGGCATTTATTGATTGCATTTATAATTTGTGGTATCACTACAGTTGGTTTCATAGAAACACACATTGTTGCATATGCAGTTTCTAAAGGATTAACAAAGGAGCAAGGAGCATTTGGTTTTGGATTGCTGTCTATGTTTAATGGCTTTGGCATTATGCTGTCTGGCTTTCTATCAGATCATTACAGCCGCCCGTTAATTTTGTGTTTAATTTTTGGTATTCGTGGCATTTGCTATATTTTCATGTACATAATTTCAGATTTCTCTGGCTTGTTTGTATTTGCTATTTTTTTCGGTAAGTAAATTCTATTCCCCTAAACCTAAAAAAAAGAGACACCCTAACACATCAGCCATTCTTACGCTACGCTCCACAGGTTTGACTGATTACGCCGTTGTACCACCTGTGATTGGCTTGGTTTCTCGTTTTATTGGAGCAAATGCAGTTGGGTTAGCGATGGGGATTTTACTAGCTTTTCATTCTATTGGTGCAGCAATAGGAGCTGCAATTGGCTCACATGCATTTGACAATGATGGCCATTACGATGTCGTATTAGCAGTGTGTTGCGGGTTGTGTTTTTGTGCGTCAATTTTGTGCGCATTGATACCGGAAAAATTTAACCGGTCAAAAGGCAAGAACGAAAATGGAGAATATGATATGACAATGAAGAGCGACACCAATGACAATAATAATGAATATGTACGTTGTGTCTTTGATGTAGGTTCAGGTGCAACTAAGGCTCATGTTGCAATTATTGATCGAAATGACAATCAAGTTAAAAAATCTTTATACTCTCATCAAACGCAGATTCTACTTCGACATGATATACAATCATCGGATGATGGGACGACGTTCAGTAAAAATATTTTAGCAGAATGTCGTGAATGCTTGTTGAAATATAAAAAAATTGCAAATGAATTCGGCTGTACACGGTTTAATGGAATAGCAACAGCCGTATTTAGATATGCAAAGAATGGAGAAGCATTTTTAAAATTATTGAATGAAGAAGATGGCTTGTCAATTGAAGTGATCAGTCAAAAAGAGGAAGGAAAAGTGGGATATTTATCCGCTGTTTGTGTTGCCCCAAAAACAATTGTACAAGAAAATATCATCGCTTGGGATAGCGGTGGTGGTAGTTTTCAAATAACAGATTCAAAATATAATGTATTTGAAGGTCCATATGGGAGTACACATGCGTTAACGCGTGCATTGGAAAAAAAAGATATGTCATTTGATCCAAGAGGTAGTGCATCTCCGTTTACGAAAGAGGAGTTTGATACTTTAATTCAACAAATAAAACTTGACTTGGAATCAAATGTGGTAAACAATAGCGACGAACCTATGAGTAAAGAGTGTCAAATTGTTTTCAATAAGTTACAAGCTGCATCAGATAACGTGCAAGTTGTGTGTATTGGTGGTGATACTTGTGTTTTTCGAATGGCAGCATATTTACTGGAATCGAATGGAGAGGGTAAAATTGTGGAAACTACTATGGAAAAGTTTTCACGTGATGAATTATACGAGAAGATAATAGAGATGTTATTAAATAAAACTGATGTAGAGCTTGAGGAAATGGGGTATCCGCAAGCAAATATGTTGATTCCAAAACTGTGTTTAATGATAAGTGTTATGGATTGCTTAAATATCGAGAATGTGATTTATCGTGTGACAAATGGTAGTACAGAAGGCTTGCTAATTTGCTAAAAAAAAGGTATCATAATATTTATTGATACAACGATATGAATATCATTAATATTTGATATTATCGTATTTTTCTTTCGTAAAAATATACTCTCGTATCTCATACGTTTCGTACCCCGTGTATTTTTTACTTCGTACGTTCGTATTTTTTTTTTAAAGGTGTGTAAAATAATGTATATGATACTTTAAATATATATATTTTATATGTACATGCATACACTTCAAAACAAGTATTTTACAACATCATGTCAATACGTCTTGTAGGGCGCAAAAATTCATCAAAATCGTCGTCATTCATATTATTGTTTAACCTTACATATCTATTAACATTTCCCATGAAAAGACTATGCTTATCTGCAGCTCCTTCTCCCCCTTCATTAGTATCATCGTCTGGTGACATTACCCTATTTAAATGAGTTGATACATTTCGATAACAATTGTAAATGGAATACATGATAGAAAATATCAACATGAAAAGCCAAAATGCACCCAGCTTTGGGCCCATTAGTAAAACTTCTTTGAACGAATACAAACCGCTACATGTCATCTCTACTTCTACACCATTTGCAGCCCGAGCAACAACGTTTTTGATATAACGTACATCCGCTCTTGTACTATGTACGAAAAATAATGCATGTTTGTAATCATGTAAACTTAAATATTTAGATGCGCGTTCAAATTTATAATTTAACATGTTCCACCTATGGCGTAATTCTTTGTAATTCTTATGCGCTAATGCTTCTTTGGGGGTCATGTTATAATGATTGAACTGTTGAAACACATCTTTTAACGAACTCATTGTTAAATTTACCTCGGTAAATATTGTATTATGTGCCGCGGCATCGTATTGTGAAAACGATAAACGTTGCTCATTACTAAAAGGACCAAATGGATTATTGATTCCTGCCCATAAATAATCTTTATTGATCTTCCCATGTAATGCGCTCCACGTCTCGCGTACATCTGAGATTCCCCAAACTGCTTTTAAAATAGATGCAAATGTGGCACGTCTAGCATCACTTGGGTTCATCGTCACAGCATTTCCACTGCATACATAATTTACCATGGCTTTTTCACTCTGAGTTTCTACGCTTGTCACAACACCTTTGTAATAAACAGATTGGTGTATCCGATCTAACAACAATATATCAGGCCTTTGAATTAATTTATAGACATACACCGGTATTGTTCGTTCTAACAAATTGCCACCATCAATTGCACTACCAGCGCCATTATAATCATTATAAATGGTATTACCATGATCATCGAAATGTTTTAAACCCCAATATTCATCGCCGAATTTGGATAACCATGACGTTATGTCTTTCGAATCAATATATTGATGAATATGAGGCCGTAATTCTGTTGTAGCAGCTGTGCTTGTACGACTTTTAATGGAATTTTTCAACGCAGTAGAACATAATGGGCAATCTTTTGCAGAAACATATGTAAATTGCACATTAATCTCTTGTCCGTACAAAGCTAATTTTTTTATATTTGCAATTGTATCCTCCCAATATTCTTCTTGTGTTTTCGCTATCAAAGGTGCATCTGATATATATGTAAGTAAAATATTAATTTTTGGATAATATGCTATTGGATAATTATCAAGAGGTGGTAAAATTAAATTTTTTGTTGTTCGGTAAACGAGTGTGGCTAATTTTGCTGCTAATGCATTTTTTATATCTGATGCACGAGGTATTGCATCTTCAAAGATACCACCATTTCCACTTCCGCGTGGTCCATAATGGGCCGGTCCAGCGCTAATATCGATCCATGCATATCTATGATTTTTCTTCGAACCTAACCATGATACCAAACCACATGGATGATATTCATTTAAACTTTTATCTTCTACATACCAATAGACTGGAGTACGTGTAATTAAATGGCCATCCGCTGGATCTGTTGTTGGTTCTGGTAATTTTGGATTTAAAATATATATGACATATGATGAATGAGAAGGATTTTTTTCATAATCTTTTGATATAACTTTATCCATTGAACTTATTGGTAGATAACTACGTTGTGCTTTTACGACTGAATCGTCAATAACTTTATTTACATCTTGTAACAGGACATCATTATTCTCACCATGATTGCCGGTCTCGTCGCTATTTAATCCGTAATCCACGGCTGTATAAAGCAAACGCCGAAATACATTCAAATCGTGACCAGTTAAGTTTTTCAAATCTGAAACTGTATGATCAGTATGCCCAACATGTACCCGTTCGTCACCTATTTCATTGAATGTATCTAAATGTTTAGATAGTTTATGTGCTGGCAATATAATTCGTTCATTGCCGAAACCTTGAAAACCTACTAAGCGAACTTCCACAGTAACCGTAGATACAAATCCTTTTTGTTCGAACGCTTCAAACCTTTGATTCAACGATATGCCATCATCATCATTCCACATATCCAATTCATCATCGTCGATAAGTTCAGCAATATCATGTCCATTAATTAATACCTCATTTATTTCTAATTCTGTTGGTATACCAACTTCTTCATCAGTTGGATTACTTGAAAAACCATATAAAATGACAAAACATGAAAAAATTATTGCCGTAAAGGCTGTTCTTCTCGTGAAGAAAAAATAGTTTAATCTGCTGTAATCGGGACTCATATTTGTGTATATTGTCGTGAAAATATTGTTATATTGCTCGTTTTTGATTTGTCGTAAATTTAAACTATAATATAACAAATTTATTTTTATTAAATTATAAAATGTACAAATATAAATTTTTCATTCAATTATTAATTGTTCAGAATAAGAAGGAAAATGATGATATATTATTATTCCTCGTATTCTCGTATTATACGTATTATATAGCTGTCGTCTGTCTGTAGTATACGAGTAGTACAAATATGTACACTAATGATATGTCTATGTATTATATCAATTAAAACGACTGACGCGTGATTTTCAACGATTTAGATTGTGTGCGATGCAACAACATCTTTACCAGGTAATCTGGCGCACACATGAACACCAGAACACATCTTTTCATCAATAGTGGTATTTAAAAAGTCTATCAAAGTACTGTATGTAGTGTGTCATATATATCATATAAGTCGTCTACACAACATTATTCTAAAAGAGACAACATATCTTCTTCAGGATTTATTAGAAAACATACATAAAGATACTAATACAACATATTATAAAAAGAATTCCTTTTATTTTTGATTGATCGTTATATATATTACACATTATCAAAATTTTTTATACGAAATTTTATTTTTTTTTTCATATTTAAAAAAATGCCACGTAATACAAATTTTACAAAAAACAGCAATGGCAATAAAAAGCATGTCATTCAAAGTGCCAATGGATTCAGAAGGTCTCCCGATTTAAAACAAGAGAAAGAGAAATTATCAATGTTGTTTTTAAAAACTGTTCAAGAGTACCAAGAGAAGGCTAAATTACGTACGAATATTTGTTCTTTTGATTTGTTGTATTAATAACACCAAATGTTTACGCATATTGCAATATGTAATAACAGAAATATTAATAAATAATAAATAATCCAAAAAACACGTATTTTTTAAAAAAAAAAACATATATATATATATATTACCACCCGTCCATACGAACATTTTACTACGAACGTATCATAGAAAAAACTTTTATGCTTTTTTTGGCATTGCAAGAATATACAATCTAATAGAAATGATGATATGATACAACAAAAATAAAAATGGTTTTTTTGTTTTAAAAAAAACAAAAAATATGTACGTCGTAACATGTGTGTGTGTACGAAGTTTGAAAAAATGAAAAAAAAAAAAAAGGAGAGAGATCACACATCATTTACGAATTCGTATTAATGAGAATTTCATAATATAAAAAAATATTATAAATTTTAAAACAAACAACAACATTTTTCAACACAAAAATATTATTTATAATAAAAACAAAAATTATATACGACTTCGTACATGGTGCGTCTTTTAATTTTAAAGTTTACTCTGCGTGGGAGTGCCATCATAAAACACACGCGGTGTATTCGTTTTTTACTTGTTATATTCAATACGCAATTTACGAAAAGCTTCAAATATTTCTTTACCTGCTTCGGCATTTCTTTCTATTTTTGCTTTCTCATCTTCAAAATCATCATTTACTTTTTCCGCATTTACTAAAATTGTTGAATCGTCGATGACAATATCTTCATTATGATTTGCTACGCCATCATATAAAGAATGTTCAGCATCATTAAATGCAGCACAGTGTGATCCACCACCGCATCGATCTATAATATCATGTACACTTAAGGAAAAGAATTTAGACCCACTGATATTAAACCGTTCCACATACTCATGATATTTTCCATTCTCTAAACCTCTCATCCAATTTTTTAATTTGGATACATTCCATTTTAATGGGTTCTTTTTTTGACGATCTATAGCACCTGCGGACATCAATAAAATTTTCGGCGCGTGACGATACTTTTTCTTTATTCCTTTGTACAAATTATATTCCTTACCTTTAAATTTATTTAAAATCGAGCTAACAAGCTCCCGTGTAGCTTTTTTCGGACAATATTCCAAATAAAACAATTGTAAATGCTTAATCAATTCTTCCTCAGTCGCAACTCGATTTTGTAAATAAATATCTACACTCATCAACTCCTCCATATATTTAATCGTTGCATCGGTATGCAACCGATCTTTCAGCAACGGAGAAACACATCCAATAAATACAGACAAATTCGAATGATTATTCGATGATGTAACGTTCTTCCCATCAGTATTATTATCAGACGATTTTTTTTCATTATTATTACCAACAACAAATACTTTCTTCAATAATAATGTTAATTTGGAATTACGAAAGTTCAGATGCTTTTTTGGGTTGATAGAATTCTTTTCAATTAAATCACGTACACACTGTTTTAGGGTTCCTAGCGACCAATTTATTTCTTGCATTTCTGCAATTCTTTCTAGTGAATGTTCCCTAACATCTTTTTTACGTTCTGATCCAGCTAAATCAACAAATATTAATTTATTATTTGTATTTTTAAATAAGAATTGACATAATGCATGAGATCTAGAAGAATCAGGATTATTTTTCGTTGGATGTGTTGCTCGAAGTTTTGATCCTTCCTTCACTATTTTCGATGCTTCTTCAATCGAATTGCAATCATGCCATTTTAAACCATTCACGATAACATTTCCATTAGCATCTTCTTGTATTTTCATTTCATTTCTATTATTTGATAGATCAAAAACACGATCGCCACAATTCTCAAAGAAACTGATTGATAAAATTTGATCTTTGCTTTTTTTTTCAAAAATATCCAAAAGTGCAAAAAAATACAAGCCAACTTGTGTAAACGTCTTGCCACCACCAGTTTGACCGTAGCATATAATCGTATTTTCAATATTTGTATTTTCTATATTTAAGATGTTATTTACCAACGGTTGGCATGTTTTTGTATAAAGATCATGGTTAGTGGAAAATTCATTAAATGTACCATGAAAACGATATGGAATAGAGCGTAATTTGCCATTTTTCACTCCAAGTTTTTCATGTTCAGAGTGAATAAATGCAAATGGATCTAACATTGTTAAAGTATCATAGTTCGTTTCTTCATTTAACATCTTTTCTTGTATTGTTTTCGTAAACATAGGACGTTTACGAATAAATACCCGTAACCCTCCAATATCTGTATCCATGGTATTGTTGTTGTTGTTATTATTATTATTATTATCTTCCTCTTTTACTAGGTTTGGATATAATGTTGAAATATTATTTCTCCATTCACTTATTTTTTCCTCACCATGAAAGACATTATTTTGATTAAAATGAAAACTAAATGGTTTCTGGGCATCGCCCTTCCCATCTATTGCATTTGCTGACATGGATAATAATATATTACTTTCTCGCTCTTCTTATCTCTGATTGTTTTTTGTGTTTAGTTTAAATATCTATCCAATACATCTCAAAAAATTTTGTTGTTATTTCTACTTTAACTTACATGCGAAATCAATATAATAATAATATATAATAATAATAATAATAATAATAATAATAACGTATACGCTACTACCTGGACTAATAATTTAAATAATTAATAATAACGTCCGCCGCCGACCGGCACGACCACCACCAGACCACACACACCAAAAGAAAAAATTATTTTATCAATAAATAATAATAAGAATTTTTCATATTACACCAATTACAAACATAAAAGTATATTTTG
>LT649914.1:0-11623 GCA_900128395.1 Stramenopiles sp. TOSAG23-2
GACACAAAGGGGGTTATCTTATAGAGTACTAATAAAGGTACTTAAATCTACATATACTCTCCTATGTCACCCGGGCAGTTTTGCTCACAGGCCCCATTGGGTAGTCTCCCTGGTTCTCCTTAATAATAATATGATGAAGGTCAACTTAAGTACATATTATTAGTATACTTTTAAATAAATATATAGGGTAAAATAAGACGCAATAGCATTGGTTGGCTTGCGCTCAGAATTCCTAATTCTGGGGCTGTACTTTAACTTGTTTTTTTGCTCTACTAGTGTGGCCACAGTCCCACCAGCAGTGTGTATATTGTATATATTAAATATCAATAATAGTTCGTGATATATATATACAATTCTCTTTGTGTACGTTGACCATTGAAAACTCAAACAGAGTACAGATAATATCATCATTTGGTATATATTTAAAGCACATTGCACTGATATTTGTTTATTTATTTTTTTTATTTATTCTGTCTATCACCCTCAAAAACATACAATTCCATTAGACAAATCATTATCATGCCACGAAAAAAAAAACATCAGCAATATATTGTAGGTAAAACAAAACAAAAAACTATACCAACACTTGATTATGGCAAAAATTATTTAAATTTATCTAATTTTTCAAAAGAGTGGGTGAATGTAATACTAGATTTACAAATAAAAGATGATATAAAAGTTGTGTATTTAAATAAGGACGATCCGAGTGGTGGTGGTAAAAGCGGTCCTAGGTTATTGCAATTGACATTTACTGATGGTGATGCCCAGCGTTTAGGAATTGAAAAAGAATATATTATTAAACATTGTGACTCTCGGCAATTATGGATGGACGAATTTAAAGGCCGTATTACAAGATGTGTTATGTTAAAATTATTGCCCATGATACTTCCTGATGCTGATTTTACATCATATGGAATGGCAGAGCGTGAATTTGATTATTTTGAAGATTTCAATAATACAAATGGACGATATGTCCAAAATGGCGAATTGAAATTAAAACATCCAAAAGTTTTAAAGAATTTAAAAGATTGGCAAGGTAAACCAAAATCGTTGTTCAAAACTTTTTTCGGTTTTATACCGTATAGTTCAACTGCATTAATTTTAGAAAAAATGGATGTAAGCAAAGGTTGGCATAAAACTTCAAGAGAGCCATTTAATCAAATTCCAAAAGATATTTTGTACAAAATTGCTGAAGTAGTTGGTCAATTTCATGGAAGTCATTTTAAACGAAAAGAATTGGCTACTTCTATTGATTACCGTTCTCCATGGTATAATTTTATTGGTGCTAATTTATCATTTCTTGATGCAGAGTATAAAAAGCATGCAAAAGATTCCAAATTTGGGAATTGTATGTTGACAAATAATTTTGTGAAATTTCGAGATGAAGGCAGGCTTTTTCTATATAAGATTCCAGAAAAGGAACATCCTCGGCCAAAATGGTTTTATGAAAAAGAATGCTTAACAGCTGTATATTCAGATTTGTATGTTGAATTTTCAAAAGTATTAGAAATTGGTTTTTCCAAGATACTTCAAAAAGATATGAAACGAATCAGGAAAAACAAAGAAACCTTTCTTCATGGTATGTTAAATTATAGTATGACGTAGTATAGATAAAGAAACTCTCCTCTAACACATGTCATTATTTCATACTTTACGTTTTCTAGGTGATTGTCATGGAGCTAATATATTTCATAAACGTAACGATGATGATTCTTCAATTGATGTATCATTTGTTGATTTTCAAAATACTGGACCTGGACCAAGTGCACAAGAAGCATATTATATGTTAATGATAAGCAGCTCTTTAACCGGTAAATATGAAGATGAAGTAGCATATTTTAAATATTTTTATGAGCAAGTTGAAATTGGTTTGGCTAGAAATAGTAATAAGGAGATAGAGTTATGGACATTTGAAGAATTTTTCGATGATGCAACACTCTGTATGTTGATTCAAATGCGATATTTTTCACTTTTAGTAACAGTATCTAAAGCACCTGGGGAAAAAGTACCACAACTTATAACATTGGCCGATGAACCGTTAAGTAATAGGGTTGATAAAAAATTGCAATTACAAAGAAGGCAAAATGCTCTGAAGGATATGGAAGAGTGGTCAAAAACAATGAATTCTTGGTACACTCGATTTGTTGAATATATGTCAAAATCGAATTCAAAATATATTATAAATTTGTTCGATCATTATGTTGAATGTGGTGGTAAATCAAGAGAAGATATTTTAGCGGAGTATGGTAGTACGCGTAATGCATAGCAGCAACAGTAAATTGTTGGTGATTAAACCGAGGGGCAAGTGCGTAGTATGGTCAAATTTATGCCCGAAACCCGAGACCACCATTAATATTTTTTGCATTTGACCCATCATGTGATTATAAAATACTCTCTGGTTTCATATAAAAATATTCGTATCATATATGTCATAATTATTTATATTTTTAGAAATCAAATATTACATATATATTTATTTAAAATATAATATTTTTTTTAATTAATATTTTTTGATTTTATTTTATATATATAAAAAATTCTCTTATTTATATACATATGAGTGTGTTTTTCTCTTTACTCAATATGTTTATATATATAAATTTTAAAAACGAAAGTCCATTCCGTAATCACCTCCTCCTTCTCCTTCCTCTCTTCTTCTTGCCACCTTTTTTACCCCTTTTATTCGCTTTTCTTACATTTTTTGCATCTATTACTTTCCATTGGAAGACGCAACGATCACCACCACCAGTACTGATTACATTCGAATCGTCATGTAAAAATCGAACGTTGGTGACATGACTACTATGGCCTTTGCTTACTCGGCCAACAGCATTTCCGTTACTACAAGGATATCTAAACAATGACACTTTTCCAGAATCATCCCCAGTGACTAATAACGGCTTATCTCTTGAATGGCTTCTATCGACTGCATTGATATCAGTACCATCCTGGCCAGCTTGCCATATACCTTGGACAGGCCATCCTAAAACGCACGTCCATGTACCCCATTTAACATCGCGCAAAGCAGATGCTTTGCCATTCCGTTTACCAGTAGTTGTATCCCAAAACAACAATTCATATGCACCACAATTACTTTGTAACCATTTACACTCATTTGTCTTCTCATCATAACTAAAATCAATATGCGTGATGTATGAACTATGGCCTTTTAAAACAGCATATTGATTGTATGTTTTTCTATTAAATAAATAAATGCGGTTATCATGACTACTAACTCCTAATATTTTTCCATTTTTACTGTATTTTAAATCTTCAATCCATTCCTTCGTAACACTTATTTTCTTAAGTGGTTTTGATAAATTGTTTGAATCATATATGATTACATTGCCACTTGTAGTTCCAACAGCAATCTGGCTGCCACTTTCAGGGGCATACGTAACCGCACGTGCTTTGCACTCTAATTTTGCAACACAAAGTAATCGGCAATGAACCGAGTCCCAACGTCTAATCGTGGAATCGTCTCCAACAGTTACAAATTCACATTGGTCTGGATGGCATTCTAGACCCCAGGTTTCACCTGCAAAATGGCCATGTACTACACGTGTTACACTTGCACTTCCATCTTCGCAACCATCGAATGGAATGTGAAATATTTCTGCAGACTTGACGCCGACTAAAATGTGACTATGTCTTGCATCTAAACTATGAATAGCGCAATCCATTGGGCCTTTAGGCACTACACCTTTAATTGAATCTAAGGAATTCATATCAAACTTCAATGTTGGCGTTAATGTACGGTCCCATAGAAAGATTTTGCCATCTTTCCCACCACTTAAAACACCATTGCCCATGGTTACATTTAATGTCACAAGTGCGAGGATCGGGCCTTTGTGCACTCCTTTTCGTAAATCTTGACAATTGCGCCCTTGCCATAGATACAATGATCCATCTTTTTGCCCAGTGACTGTATTCGCCCCCAACGCAGCAACTGCCAACACTGTTTGGATTTTACCTTTCGGTTTAAACAATCCATTTTTGCCACTAATTTTACGCTCCGACATTGTCCAAAATTTTACATGCTTGACACCAGCAGTCACAATATCCATCTCCGTTTTAAAGCAAATTGCTTGTACCTTGTTTTGATGCCCTTTCGAATTGGCGACCATGCTACCTGAATCCCCATCGTAGATGGCAATGCTATGGTCGCCGTCACGCCCAACAGTGGCTAACATTGCACCAGTTGGACTCCAAGCCAACAACTCAATGCCAAAACGATGGAATCCAACAATTTCAAGCAAAACATTCGTGCTATGTACATCCCATACGAATATCTTTGGTCTGCGCCCAATTTCACCAGTAGCAACACGATTGCCGGCAGGGTGCATTGCCATACACAAAATATCGTCTGTATGGGCTAAATTAAAGTGTTGCTGTTGCTCACCTTTTTTTCTTGATCCTTTCTTTCCAAAATTATTTACAACGCCTGCAGCGGCTGCAAAATAAACTATTTCACCTGGGGAGCTCGAATAGAAGGCAGCGTCCCGTCTATGCGCACTGAATCCATAAATGTTCTCCAACACTAACTCTTTCCCAGGTTCGTCTGCATCCTCCGGTCCTTCTTGCCATTTGCTTGGGGCTACAATGGCGCCTAACCACGGTTTCACTGCCATAAACTCATCACCTCCACCGATCTCTGCGAATGGGTCGATTTCATCATCGTCATCCTCAGAATCTTCGGTTTCACTGCCAGAAGAATCGCCATTGCGTTGCTGCGACTGTTCTAGTTTTAACTGTTCTTGATGATCATAATCAGTCTTCCATAAAAAGATACAATTATCTGAGCCACCAGTTGATACGACATATTCATCCTTATCACTGAAAAATATATTTGTCACGTGCGATGCGTGCCCACGATAATTTTTGGATTGAGCTTTATTTGATACACATGGCCATCGAAATAACTTAACACGGCCAAAATCATCGGCAGTGGCGCATAATTTTTTGTTTCTACTGCGTGCAACCGCATTTATATCGGTTCCATCCGCGCATGGCGGCCAAATACCTTGAACGTTCCATCCCAAAGGCATCGTAAATGTATTCCAAGTTATATCTTTCAATGTGGAAACTCGTGTTACGTGTTTTGCGTGGAAATATGGTGTTCCTCGTCCTTTTTTTTTAACCAAATTACTCGGATGTAAATCCCAGAAAAGAAGCTCATACCCACCGCAAGTTGACATTAAGTACCGGCTATCGAAAGACTCGTACCACTGGGTAATTTCCCGTTTGTCATCGGTACCCTTGTTTTCCCTCTCAAACTTTACTAAATCTTCATCATAACAATGCATTCCGCCGTAAACTCTGGTTCTTTCAGCTTCGTTTGACTTATTTGTGTCGTATTTGTGATCGCCCACATCTTTCTTCCAAATTGGATCCTGTCTTTTATATTCCTCTTCTTTACCCGAACTAAAGTCTAAATGCGTAATGTAACTACTATGTTTGGCACATACACAGTAAAGTTCATAACGGCCTTCTGCTCCTCCTTTAGTGTTATCGTTGTCTGTCTCGGTTTCCCATTCCTTCTTCCCTTTTCTTCTATATACGTAAATTTTATTATCGTGGGATCCAACAGCGAGGAAATTTCCTTTTTGTGAATATTTCATATCTTGGATCCATTCTTTTGGGAAATGTTTGCCTTTTTTGTAACGATCTTTAGGCTCTACTATTACATCCTTTTCCATACTCACTCCGGTTTGAATTTTCGTTGCATCTATCCGTTCAACAAAGCGACGTAGACCGTCATTCCAAATTTCAACTGTTCCATCATCTATGCCAAATGCAACATGCCCCTCTTGCATTTCTACTCGCGCAACTTTAGAGCTTCCTTTAGAATCATTGCCCATTCTTGGAGGAGAGAATGCACAAGCACGTGCTTTTCCTTTCGTCGCCAACGACTGTTTCGTATCTAAATTGAACGTCATCCACATCTTTGGCTTGATTTTTGACAAATTAATATGACTGTTTAATGTCACCTGAACACATTTCGATGGTGTTTTATCATTGGTTTCTCCTCCTTGTTTTGTTTCGTCCTCCGTTTTTGCGTTATCATCCCCCTCTGGCAATTTAATCGGTACTGGTGGGTCTACTATTTTAATAGATTTTACATATGTATTTTCTGGTACACCTTTTCCACATATTTTTAGAGTGTTTAAACTGATGCACTCGCCATCACTTTTTGTAAGATTAAATGCTTTAGCAAATGCTTCATCTGTTTCCATTTCCTCCCATTGTTTACTTTGTTCAGCAGTGCCTCTCCTATACTCGAATCCAGTGCAAACTGTGGAAAAATAAATGACTGTATCAACAGCATCCTTCGCTTCTACATTTACTTGTGTGTTTCCTTCTGTCTTTTCCTCTTCTTTCTTCTCAGTATTCTCACCACCATCACCTGTTTCCGTTGCTGTTACTTTTTCAATTTTTGGTGAACCGTTTTGTACTTGCAATACTTTACCACACGCAGGTAATGGCACTGTTTGGCTTCCTTCTATGCCAAGCTTTACTGCCCTAATGCATGTTCTGTCTTTCAGATCCCATAAACGAGCGGTCCCATCGTCGCCGCAAGTCATGAACCGTGGTTTCTTTTGATGCATTGATAATCCCCATAGTTCTCCGACGTAATGACCTTGGCATACTACCGTGACAGGTAAAGGAGATGATTTGGATGTATGATACTTGTCTTTCTCATCCTTTGCGTTATCTTTCTGAAATATAGAGTCGCTCTTTTTCCCTTTACCTGCATCAATCAAATCACCGCTCGCTTGATACTTTTTGAATGCATTTTTGAGTCGCTTAGAATAATAATCTAAATCTTGCCACATTTCAAATCCAGCCAACTCTTCCGACAGTCCTAATAATTGATCATAAGTGTTTCCTTTTTTTTGGTTTAATGCCTCGTTAACTTTCTTCTCAATTGACTTATTTATGTTTTCACAAATTTCTTTTTTCAATGCCTCGGTCGTTTTTTGCCCTTTCACACGTGGTGGCTGGCAATCTGCTTCGTAAACGGAACTGCATTTTGTACCGATCAATAATTTTCCATCTTTGTAACAGAGACTACGAAGTTCGGATTTAATAGGACCATCTACGTGTGGTCCTTTTGGTCGTGCAGAGTCAAAAGAGTTAAACATCCATGCATGGCTGCTAGGGCCTACTTCTAAATCTATTGTAAATAGGCACACAAGGGGCCTTTTGTATAGAATTGACCTATATTTACATTGGAACATTTCTATACGCTTCGAATTGGGCTGGCCTAGCATCTTAGACTTACTTGCATTATATTCTTTTTTTGCTTTCTTGTAAGCTTTTGCTTCCTTTGCAGCTTGTTCTAGATCGTAACAACGGTTAGCTTCCCAAATTTTAATTTTGCCTTGTTTGTCTCCTGTAAAAAATGCATCGTTATGCGAGTACATAGCTGTTACTGCAGATTTTGCATTTGCTTTGACATGTGCTCTTTCAACTGTCTCTAATTTATAATTGTTCCATATGTACAATGCACCATCCATCATACCAGTGACATATCGGCTTTCAAGTTTGGCATCGCCAGGTTTACTTAACTTAAATGATCCAATACAAAGCGCCGTTTGTATTAAATTCTTTTTTCCGTTTGACCTCTTCTTACGCATTTTTTTCGTGGTACCACCTCTGCTTCCATACTCAACTTGATCTAATTCATCTGATATAACTGTTGGTATAGTACCATAGATGCCTTTTTGACACTTCAACGTGCTGCCTTTGATGGTCCAAAATTTGACATGGTTAACACCACATGTAATGACAGTTTGATCATCTATTCCAAATTCGACACACAAAACCTTGTTTTTAGCTGATTTACACGATGCAATTAAATGGTTCTCTTGCCATGCATATATAGCTATACTAAAATCATTGTCTAAACCAACCGATACCAGCTTGTCACCTTTACCACCGCTAAATGCAAGTAGCGGTACACCACGCTTATGAAAACCTTGTATGATAGTGACTGCCAATAAACTTTCATTGTCCCAGCAAATGATTTTGGGTGTTCGGCCAATTTCACCAGTCGCGACAACCTTCCCTTGTGGGTGTACAGCTAGACTGATGACATCGTCTGTATGTAAATTGAAAAATCGCTGTTCACGTTTATTCGATACAATACCTAACGCGGCAGCAGGATAAACCATATCCCCCTTTGCAGTGTAACGCAAATTGTTTCTACAATCAAACGCCCTGTATCCATGGACCCATGCTAGTTCCATATCACAATCAGGGGCACTTGTTGATACCTTCTTTTTGTCAAATGACTTTGGTTTCATCACACTGATTGTTCCCAGCCACGGTTTAACAGCCATAAATTCATCTCCTCCGCCTTGTTGGAACAATTCTGCTAAATCTTCATGTCCACCATCTTCATTTGCTGCTTCTTGCAACTCGGTGCGTGTTAAATCGTGGCCAAGCTCGTTTTCAAGATCACTATGCATATCTTCATCAGCACTTGCAATTTCAATTTCTTCTTGCTCCTCATATTCGCACCTCCATTGAAATACGCACCTATCCATCCCACCTGTACTTATAACATGCCTATCGCCAAATGCAAATCGCACGTTGGTTACATGTGCCGCATGTCCTTCGTACGTTTTATAGGCGATTTCTGGATCAACCGCTGGGTAGCGAAACAATTTGACCCGGCTAAAATCGTCTGACGTAACCAATAAATCCCCGGAAGTTGATCGGCATACAGAATTGATATCCGTGCCATCCGCGCCTGCTGGCCAAATGGCTTGAACAGGCCAACCAAGTGTGCATGTCCACGTGGCCCATTGCACATCTCGCATTTTAGTCGAGCTAGTAATTTGATTACCACCAACATCCCAGTAAAGTAATTCGTATGCGCCGCAATTACTTTGTAAATATTTGGAATCAATACTGAAATCCAAATGGGTAATATAGCTACTATGACCTTTACAAATTGCTCGTTTACTATACGTGTCTTTAATAGTATTGTACAAGTATATCCTATTGTCATGGGAGCCAAATGCTAGTAATTTGCCATTTGGGGAATATTTAATTGTCCCACCCCACTTTTTCGCATCACCTTTAATAACTTTAAAGGCTTTCCATGCCGCGCGATCCCCAGCTGGAAGATTTGCTACGGAATGAGTCGTGTGGGCATTAGGGTCCGTATCCCCATCCAAAATTACAATCCATCCGCCAGGTTTTTTAGGATCGTTCCCTGCATCTAATGCAACTGCTAGACGTTTCCCATCTGGGGAGAATGCACATGCTTTTGCCTTGTTTTTAAATGCGCGTACACCCCTTTGTCGTCGGTATTCGATATCCCATAGTCGTACGGTCCCATCATCACCACATGTAGCAAACCGATTTTTATGAGGATGTACTGCTAAGCCACAAACTTCGCCTTTAAAATGACTGCGCATCAGACGGTAGACGTATGTATCCTCTCCGCTGCCTTTCTCCTCGTTAGGCAGTTCGATGCATATAATTTCGCCAGCTCGTGTGCCGACTAAAATTGTATTTTCGCTTTTCGATGCACTGGTACCCATGCAAACGCTGTTGATGCGTGCATTCAAACTACCCATCTCCGTTCCGCCGATGGATTGTGGCTGACCAACGCATTGCATATTGGTATTCCAAACTTTTACAGTGGCATCTTGTCCACCAGTTAATATACCATCTTTCCACCAATACATTGCTGTTACAGCATTTCGTCCACCACCACCATGTGCTCGGGATATAACGTGTTTCACTTTATGCCCTTCGAATTGGTACAAGGATCCATCAGCACATCCAACAACTAGATCATTGCCACAGAAACCCATACATGGATATGGTTGTATCTTTCCCTTCTTCCCGATAATACCACGTTTACAAGTCAATGCTTTGCCATTTTTCGTGAAGAATTTAATGAATTTCATTCCACAAATGACCAGCGTTTTCCCATTGGGGGTATATTCACATGCTAAAACTTTGTTTTTGTCACCCTTACCAGACGCAACTAAAATTTTTCGTCTCCAATCATATATTGCAATGGAATGATCATCATCCAATCCAATGGAGGCTAAACGATCCCCACGTTGATTAAACGTTAGTAAACTTACACCACGGCGATGGAACCCACTTAATTTAGCTTTCGTGTTAAAATCAGCAGTTTTTCCACCTCTGCTTAACGGATCCCAGACGTGTATTCCTGGATTTTTCCCGATTTGCCCAGTCGCTACCAAATCTAAATCTGGATGAATTGCCATGGATATAATATCATCAGTGTGTCCATGATAAAAACGTTGCGTATGTGTTTTACGATCATAGACAACACCTAATGCAGCAGCAAAATATACGATGTTTCCATCCTGGGTATAACGTAAATTATTTCGAGCTTGCTGTGCGGAAAATCCATGAACCCATTCCAACACTAAACTTGCATCTGGGACATCAACCGAAGTTCGAGGCAAATCCGTTGGTTCTTTAATTGTCCCAAGCCATGGTTTCACTGCCATAAATTCATCTCCACCTGAGCCTTCGCCAGCCAACATTTTAATCAATTGCGTGTTGGCAACTTCTAATGCCTCCGACGCTTCCGTAGCTTGAAGCGCTCTTTCATGTACACCCAAATGTTCTTCATCTAGATCAGAATCATCCTCTGATGTTGCTTCCGGTGCACTCTCGTCGTCTGATTCTTCCCGTGTTGCATTGACAAGAGCGCGGCTACTCATTTTTTCCAGTGCATTTAATACTTCTCTGGTTCCATTAGCCCACTCGGTAAACTGTGGGAAAGATAAAGCAGGTGTTTCATCTGGATCTAAACTGGAACTTTCTTTTGCAGAGTTCAATGCCAATTCCGCTAAACCTTCGAATTCTTCATCTTCTGGTACTTCACGTTCCCCCATAAATTTCAACAATCCAACAACGCAAGATCTCATCATTAATACTAACTCTTCAAAACATAACGAACCATTAACGTTAAAATCAACAAGTTCAAAACAAAACCTACTTTTGTCATCAAAACTACCTTTGCAACATTGTGCAACGGCAGCGATAAATTCCAGCGCATCGATACGACCATTACTATCTTCATCTAGCACAGCAAATACCTCCTCAAAACGTTGCACATCGGTTTTAAACGCTAGTAACGCTTCAAACTGCGATTTGACCAAACCATATCCAGTTGGATTTTTCAAAAAACGATGGTGTAACGTACGTACATCTTTAATAGTCCATGACGCAAATTGTCTGCAATAGGTTACTAATGGTCCCGTATTTTTATCTGCAGAGGATATTTTTTCATTCAATATTCTCGAAGTTGATTTTCCCATGTTTCTCGATCTCTGCTCTCTATTTGTATATACCTATATATATATATTTATATATATATACATATACTTTTCAATTTCGATTGATATATAATGGTTGTTTTGTGTTTGTTACCCTGTCATCTCTCTTTTTATCAAATAAATATGTATAATAAATATATATCAAAACGATATATTTTTGATTCTTCTTAATGCTGTGTAGTGCTATTGGTTGAGTGCACGGTTTTGATTTTTTTACCTGATTTTTTAGATCTAACATATTTGAAAATATAAATAAGAACACGAATTTGGTAAGTGTAGAT